>JARHVA010004439.1:600000-812500 GCA_037957365.1 Torreya grandis
ACTCTCTTTAGTGGAAGCTAATTATCTCACCTAGGGCATACACAATATCATGGGTGAGCATCATGTATAACAATGGTACCCAGTTTTTATTAACAAAATAAATACTTGGTATACCATAAATTATATTAAAGAGAGACATTATAATGCATATCCCCATTATAAACTTGTCTATAGAAATAACTCCCTTTGACTTCTTCCCTTTCCATCTGATGGTCTAGTCTGGGAGCAACCATGAAGAAAGTGATTTCTCAATTGAGCTATTTGTGTTAAACTACACTAATGTATGCTTATTCAAATAAGCATTGGGTATGCTCAAATATAGATATCACTAGAAGTTAGGTCCTAAAAATCACATGATAAATATGTTATTTCTAGAGTAATGAAGGAAAGAATCATGTGATATCCTACCCAAGAAAAATAGATCATATAGGAGGTTAATGCATGCCATCACCTTTGGATTGGCATTTGAAATCCAATCATCATTGAACAAATAACCTATCAATTAGTGTCATCTCATCCTCATCTAAAAACACATCCATATAATCAAATACATCCCATACTTTGAATAGTTGGTGTATCTATTTTTGAATATGGTAGCATCAAACACTATATTAATGAACTCTGTAGAATCTTTGATTGAATATGGTGATGGAAAATTCACTCCCTTAAATGTCCTAGATGAATATGACACTATTGTATATGATCTATACTACTTAAAGTTTCCTTTTAGGTGTTATTTATGTTGTATGCTCAATTCCACTCTAGCTTGATCATTGTTTACTCGCAATTCTCTTTGTAGGGAGTAGCTAGGGATCTTTGATGCATAGGATAGTAGGAAACTTTGAATGCAAATTTGTTAGAAAGAAATGAAGGATTAGATGGATATGAATCAAATATATATAATTTTTTCATTGAATAGTAGTTCATCTGACATAAATACTCAACATTCATTTTGCTTATAATTTTTGCATGATTCAAACTTTATGAGTTCAAGTTGGTAAGGGTCTCATACTATTAATGGGAAGTATTTTCACATTTTATTCAAATAAGTATAGCAAGAGATACTATTTTTCTCAATAGTAAGGCATTAATCATAAAAATGCTTTGGCAAAATATCCAAAGACTAATTCCATCGAGGGAATTATTTCAAATAAAATGTCTATAAAAATTTCCTCGAAGATGTATTTCATATGGAAAAAGTTCTCAAGCAATTATCATTAAGGGTTACTTCTAAAATTTTTGAAGCACTAATTTTATCAAGAAAAAATCCAAATGGTATAATTCATATGGAATTTCATCAATGACAAAAGTACCAAAGGATATACGTCATAAAGGTAGAAGGGTTATTCAAAACGTTGAAGGGCAAGTCTATAGGGAAAAATATCCATGACAATTATCTTGAAGGATAAGTTCTAGAGGGTAAATGGCCTAGGATAAAAGTCATGAAGGGTAGGTGTAGTATGAAAAAGAGGTTAAGACAAAGTCCTAAAGGATAAGTCCTAAAGGGATAAGGGGCTGGGAAAAAGTCCCAAAGGGTAGGTAGTTATTTCAAAAATGTCTAAAGGGTCACTCAAAATGTCTGAAGGTTCATTTTAAGTAATATAAAGGGTAGGTGCAAAAGTTTCAAAGGATATACTTCATGGTAAAATTTCCAAAAGGTTCTACTTTGTAAGGTAAAGTTTTAGTGGGGAAAGGGTCTAGGACAAAAGTACCAAAAGGTAGGTTGCATAGAGCTTGAAGGGTATGTGCCCTTGGGGTCATTTTTTTAGTAAAATAGTATTGGCAAGATTGTTGCAAGGAATTTTTTTAGGCTTTTTCATCAGATAAATTGTTTGACAATTTTTTTTTGAAGGGTCATTTCATCTAGCAAAGGGACCAAGACAAAAGTACCAAAGGATACTTTAAACAAGATAAAGGGAACTTTTGAAAATGTTGAAGGGTAGGTGTGTTAAGGCCAAAGGGTAGGTCTGAAGGGATAAAATAAATCTTTCAAAGGATTTGTTTTGGACAAAATGTTTGAAGGAATGTTCAAAGGGAAAAAAGGCCTAAGATAAAAGTCTTGAAGGGAAAAATGTCTCAGATAAAATGTCTAAAGGAAATAAGTTGGCTCAAGAGAATTATTTGGGAAATTGCATAAAAAGATGTCTGACACAATAAACTTGAAGACTAATTCTTGCAGAACAAAATTTTTGAAGACAAAAACCTAGATAAAATAAGTCAAAGACATAAAACCCAATAAAATAAGCTTGATAGAAAGAATGAGTCTATGAACATAATACTAATGTCATTTTTCTAAAGTATGAAAAAGGTTAATAAGCAATCTTTCCCTATATTTTGCATAAACATATAGAAGAGGGGTTCAAAGTTAAGACCATAGTCTAAAAAAAGTGGGTCAACATTTCCCTATGGAAAAAAGGGGGTGTTGGGTACAACAAGTGGTGACTCATAAGGGGAATACTCCTGAGTATTCAAGAACCTAATACTCTAGTATGAAATATTAAATCAATCATGAAGTGTGTCATAGAATAATTAATAAATTAAAAACATGAAAGAGACTCTTAAGTTCATTTAGACAACATACTTGCATTCTAATTTCTTGGATCTGTGTGTGTCAAATGTCTAGTTTATTTAACCCTTATTGTGATGATTTTTTCAAAGTATTCAATGAGACTATAGGTTTCTTCCTAGTATCTCTTAAAACTCAAAAATAAGGGTATCTTAGGAATTACTCTACTATCATTCAATCATCTATTTCCCTGACAAAGATACATTGGTCTCCTTCTGACTCTCTTTCCATTATGTTTTTTGATCATGATGCATGGTACATTGATCTTATTTCATCACATGAGACTTTTGATTTTATTTTGCTCTTTTAAAATCATTGGCTCTTTCTTATTTTGTATTTTTATTTTTTTCTTATTGAATAGTAAAGAGAAGAGCTAGAACTATAGTGAGCTAGTGTAATTATAAAACAAATCATTCCTAGGACATCCCTACTAGCTACTTCTATTCCTAGAATTATCATTTCTAATAGGTATTTAATGTGATAAGTGCATTTGATCTAGTAAAATAAGAAAACTTTTAAAATTTGTATGAATTACTCTGAGATCAGCTTCTATATGCCTAGTAAAATTATTCAATTATGACACCATTCAAAATAATCCCTGATCACCAACCTTCATCCTAAAGACTCAAAAAACACAGAAATACATCTAATCTATAAACTAGTCCCAAAGTGTCAAGATTCTAGTTTTCCCTCTTTCCTAGAAGTCACAAGCTTAGTTGGTTTGGATTTTAACTTGGTTATAGTTAGAGAAAACATTTTTCTAATTGTTAGAGAAAGCTAACTTTTCTAAAAAAGCATTGAGATCTAATCTAGCAAACATGAAATCTAATCTATGAGGGTAAAATACTAAAATCATGAAAGATTAATTTAAAAATCAAGAAACTAATCTTTGAAAGTAAAAAATATAAGCTAATCCTAAAACTACATTCATTTGTCCCTCATTACTCAGTAACATCAGTAGATAGCATAACCCTAAAGTAGTTATTTAGGAACTATCCATTGACTGGATATGTAAAATCATTACCTTAGAGATCTTTTAGATGAAATGCATTATTCCCCATGATATTTGAAATCTGATATGGTCCAATCCATACTAGATAAAAATTGTCATGTTGTCCTTTCTTTTCATGGGCCTTATCCCAAAGTAGAACTAGATGTGAAATCTTAAATGCTTTGACTTTTGTTATTTTATCAAACCATCTCTTGACCATGTCTTGTTGTTTGTTGAATTTTTATAGGGCCTCATTCCTTGAATCTTCCAATTATATTATGTCCAATATTCTTGATTTTACTTTATCACTTGGCTCCAAATAGTCTTGCATAAACTGATAAGTGGGTAACTTCAACATAATTAGGAATATGAGATTATGTCCATACACCAATAAGTAAGGTGAAGCTTTAAGGGCTTTCTTGTGTCTCATTCAATATACCCAAAGAGCATACTTTAATAAATTATACCAGTCCTTGGGGTTTTCCCTTACTGATTTCTTAATTGCAATGATCATATTATTGTTCATTAATTTTACCAGCCTATTTCACCAAGGGTAATAGTTAGAATCTAACATGATAATGATCTATTTGTCACGTGACCATTTAGTAAATTTTTTTGATATAAATATTGGTCCATTATCACAAACCAAAGAAATGGGCATGCCAAATTTAGTTGTTATGTGTTCCTCCAAGAAGTGAATCACATCTTGTGCTCTGAAGTTATTTGTGGCTATGGATTCAGTCCATCTAATTTATTAGTCTATAGTAGTAAGCCAAAATTTATGTCCTACATATAAATTTTGGTTGATGACACCAACTAATTATAAACCCCATTAGTAAAATGGCCTTCCTTCAATAACTACCTATAATGGCATTATTGTGTGCACTACTCTCTTGGATAGAGCTTGGCATTCATGGCATGTTTTGATAAAAGTGTGAACATATTTGAAAAGTGTTGGCCAATAGTTTAATATTATTAAGATCTTGTGGGCCATGGTATTCCCAGATGGGTGACCACTACCTATCTTCTAATGTAATTTATCTAAGATTTCTTTAGCTTCTTTTGTAGATACACACCTAAGATAGATACCTTCATAATTTCTTTTGTACATAACTCCCTTATTGATCATGTGATGAGAATATTTGAGCCTCAAATCTCTTCTCTCTCTATTGAAATCTAATGAACAAGTTCTTATAAGTAAACATTCTACTCTCCTTTAGATATTTAAGATTCATATATCTCTTCAATTGTGATACAAGGATCTGGTTCAGTCATAATCTAAAAATGCCTTGGTCCCTAATGATCTTTGCAGTATTGATCTCTATGTCAAATTATTATAGCTTGGTCATCCATTTGCCTTATCATTCTCCTAGCTCATTCTATGAAAGAGTGATCTTGAACTTAGGATTAGGCATGATGGTAATGGTTTCATTCCTCAAGATATAATGTCAAAACTTCTTTGACAAGGGAAAATATATATTTGTTATTCATAGAGTACCTAAGTTCTACATCTTTTATATTTGTGCTCATGAATTCAATTGGATGCCTAGTCTCTTATTTCTTATATGTGATGATATCAACAATTGTATGCTTAAATTAAATGAGTATAAATACAAATCTTTCATAAAATTTTGACTAATTAATACTAAAGCCTATGATATTATATATTTAATTTCCTAGAAAGACTTTTGGGCTTTAGTTGTCCACTCTATTTTGGAATCCTTATGGAGAATGGTGTTTATAGGTCTAATGATTTATGTAAATCTTGAGATGAACTTCATTATGAATTTAATCTTCTTGAAGAATGATTTAAGCTCCTTATTATTTGGTGGCTGGATTTTTAAAATCACCTAAATTTTGTCTACATCAATGGTGATACCATCCTTGGTGATGATGTGCCCCAAAATCTTACCTTAAATCATTCTAAATATGCTCTTGTTTGGGTTCAATGAAATACCAAACCTTATACAACTCTTGAATATGGAATTTAGGTGACTTATGTGGTCTTTTTGATTCATTAAAAATATTGTAAGATTATCCATGTAGATGATTATGCATTTTCCTATTAAATCTTTGAAAGTATGATCTATGGCATGTTGAAAGGTAGATCATGAATTTATCAGTCCAAAAGGAATCCTCTTATATGTATAGATTCCCCACTTCATTGTAAATGTTATCTTCATTTTGTTCTTGTATTGCACTAGTACCTGATTATAGCATAAAAATTCATCTAGAAAGGACATCATTTTAGAACCACTTACTATTTGTATCACCTCATATAGAGAAGGAAGAGGATAATTTTCCTTTTCAAAAAATTTTTTCATATTTTTTAAGTCCACACATATTTTTATCTCACCATTCTTCTCTATTATTGGGACCAAATTGACCACCTAGGTAGAATGTCAGATTATAAAGATGATTTTTACATTTAAAATATTCTCCAATTCTCTCTAAATGAGAGGCTTTAAAATAGGATTGAATGGTCTTTACACCTATTTAAATGGTTTATGATCTATCTTCAAATGAATTGTATGAGTAATGACCTATAGGTCGTATACTTTTAAATATTCATATGTTTAGGAAATGATGTCCCTATATTGAGTGACTAAATCCTTCACACATCGACTCTTTTTTAGGGTGAAAATGAGACCAACATTTACATAACATGGGTTATGATCATCTCCTTTATTTTATCTTTCAAATTTAGATTCCTTAACCTTGGGCTACCTAAGTTTTTGATCTTGAGGGTCTATGTCAAATGGTCTTTCCAAAGAGACCAACTTGGCTAGAATTTGATTCTCTCTAAGATGAAGAATGCCCTCTTTGTCTGATTCCTCTTGATAGAGGTGATTAATGTCCTTACCATCAATTATTTTGAACTTGAATTCCCATAAATTAGTTATAAATTAAATAATTTGCTGGTCATCATCAAAGACTTAGAAATTATCTACAATATCTAGAATAGAGGGATAATGTACCAATTCAATTGATAACTTGTTTACCTTATATTCTTCTAGTGGCTCTAAATTAGTAGTAATGGTAGTTAATGAATAAATGGTCTGATTTTACTCTTTGGTAAGTGCTACTATGTTGAAAGCTTCAAATCTTTCAATTATGTCCCATGATCTATGCTTATACCTTCTCAAATAAGACAACTTGCATTGGTATTTATTTCTAACTTGATTGACCACCAATTCTGAGTCACCAAATAATGATATTTGTTTTACATTATTCTTGATTACAAACTATAGTCTCAGAACCAAGGCCTCATAGTTATCTCTATTGTTAGTGCATGGAAATTACAACCTGTATGATGACAATTTTTTTTTTACCTTATCGATTAATTAGCTCAATTCCCATGCTTGATCCTTTCTTGTATCTAACACCATCAAAGTGTAGAGTCCACATATAATTAGAACCTTCAAATTTTAGCTTTTGAACTTGATTCTGAGTAGTAAAAGTATAAACACCAAAGTTAGGTGACTCATACTTTACCTCTTCATTCTTGACATTGTAATCTATAATAGGATACTTCATTCTTAGCTCTGTGTCAATTTTTATTTGATTTACAACTCCTCTCCATGGTAGTTAGATATGAGAGAAGTGTTAGAGAGATATCCATTGAGTATTTTAGACTAATCCCTAATCAATAATAGATTGTAGCCTTTGGGTATATCTACCACTAGAATATCAATGGTCATCTAGAATCTTGGTTTAGATTCTACTTGAATGTATACATTATTTAATTCTCCAACTACTGGTACTAATATTTTATCTATTTGAGAAACTATTCTCTTTGAAGGGATTGGAGTGAGACCTAGATTTTGACATATGGATATAGGCATGATGATTATAGATTCTCTAGAATCAATTAAACAATTATGAATGTTATTACCAAATACCTTGATAGTCAGTAGAAATGGTGGAACCTCTGTCTTATTCTTGTAGATGACATTGGCAATAGCAACTTTTGATTTGTTTGTATATGTTTTAGTGGGGCCTTTCTAGTAATGCACTTCCATATCAGCTCCTATTTAGTGATCTATGCTAACTCATGAAGAGTTATTTTTTCCTTAATCCTCTTCATATCTTCCACAATATTGTATCCTCTTTTTCTTGGTCTTTCCTTACTCTATGGCTGATCATTCCCCTTTAGAGGGGTGGTTTATTTTATACCTTCAAATTAAGAGTAATGACCATGATATTTGGAGGAGTTGATGTTTCAAGTGGTTTCTTATTCCTTAGATTATATGAACCTCTATATAATTTTTCAAAAGTGTGAACTACATCCATATTATTTTCTAGCTCATTATCATCTTCACCTAGAAAGGGAAACTTGTGATTTTAAAAGAACATGGAAGTGTTGGAAGAAGTAGGATCTAGATGATGCTTAGGTGGATTATGTATTTGATCTTGTCTAACCACCTCTATTTGAAATATTTTAAATTCCATGAAAAATTCATTACAATTAAGCTCATCATGCTCAAAATTATTGTGAATTTTGAACCAATTAGGAAGAGTCATTTTTACTATGTTGATCTTTAGGAACTTGTTAGGTTGTTTAGGCCTATTGAAAAGTCTATTGTATCTCTAGAATTTAGTGTTTTGATTGTTAGTTGGGTCATTAGCATTGCTTAACTTTTGAACCATATTTTTAATAAAATCCAATTTTGCCTTTATGGAATCCATACCTTGTAAAATACCAGTGGAAAGTACAGTCACTTTTTGGTTCTACTAATAACCATTACCCATCACATGATTTTTCAAGTAGCTGAAATTTCATTGTGTTGTCTGCATTAGTGGAGGTAGTGTGTATAATTGATTTTGATTGAATATGGGAACATTTTGCTTTAAATGTGATACTAGATTTAGTGTTGGAGAACCATTATTGAAATTAGGCACTCTAAGTATCTGAGGATTGAGATATCTATCTATTTTGATAACCTATTCAAATACTATTACCAAAGTATGTAATTGCCCTTCTCAAGAACATGGTAGTCATATGATCCAATGCATTCTTGTATATTTCCAATGCTAATGCCACCTCTAATTTATATCTTGGGGTTAACTAGTTGTACATCTTCTACCATTTTATATTGAAACCATAGATGGGTTCGTTAAGCTCCCTCTTCATGCTAGTGAAGTGTTGGTATACCAAACCAAGATTGGTGACTTATCCAAACTATGCAATAAAAATTATTTGACATTCATCCGAAGAAGTGATGGAATTTTTTGTTTTTTTTAAATACCAATCATAAGTAGCATCTATCAAAGTAAAAGGGAATAATTTTCATGTAACATCCTCATCTATGACATTCATTAGTCTTAAGGAAACTTTAACTTATTTGATATGCTCCTTTACTATCCTTCCTCTTAAAGGAGAAAAGATGGTAAGTAATTTTTAGGATTCTGAGGTAAACCATGCACATTTCCTAGGATGGTAATAACAAATCCAACTAACCAAGGTGGTTGTTTATCCATTGGTTGATTAATAGGTAAAGGATTCCTTATAGGGGAAGGAGTCATTTGAGGTGGATTGTTCTGAATTAGGTTTGTTGGCATAGTTTGAGGTCTCCTATGATTTATCAAAGGTGAGACTATAAAACTATCCTAGGAATTATATCTAGTCACTCTCCTAGGTGACTCAAGTATAACTCTACACAAAGAATAACCATTATTATATGGGGTGTTGGCCCTCTTTCTAATGTCAGTGATATTGTTGATGTGGATTTTATGCACACCATAATATAATAAGGTAGCCTTTAATGTTTTAAGATCTCAATGGAGTCAAAATACACTCTAGGGCACAAGTTACAAGTATGCAATCTATTACAACCTATTGATGGAATAGCTGGTAGGGCATACAGGTTGTTGACAAGGTTTTTATATGGATGTGTGTTTATTAATAAAGGTAGTGAATCTCTATGTGAGTTAAATGGGTGGTTGGTTTCTAATCTAAGCTGGATAGATCTCAAAATAAACTCAAAATGGAGGTAAGGGTAAGGCATAAAATAAATCTTTTATGGTTTTCAAGAATCACCTCCTTGGCTAGTTTCTAATAAAAGCAAGTGCCCTTAGAACCTATGCCTATTGTTAGTAATAATTACACATGCATAATCATACATAATTAAGAATTCTAAGTAAATAAAAATGTTGTAAATTCAAAAGCCTTAAATAAAGATTGTTCCTTTGAGGGAAATTGTTACATACCCTTAATCAGGAGATTATGGCTTGGTCTAGTGAAGTATCTGAGGTAGTTGTTGCAAACACATAGAAAACTACATCAATAAAACACTCATACACAATCAAAATTATGAATCAATTTGAACTTAATTATCCCTATCAATATATTTACCAATCCTTAAATATATATTACACATCTATATATTAGTACATCAATCAAAATAATTAATAATTCATTCACAGTTATTGCACACTAAGGATTATTAAAACATACAACCAAATAAAGTAATAACTAATTACACATAATTTGGAAAAAATACATAAACACATTTTTTGATGATCAAAATTGATGTTTCTTATATATTTAAAATTATGTCACAAAAATCCAAGTTGGATTAAAACTTTTTTGATAGGCTTGGGGAAGGGGTCACCTCATCTTCCAAGTTCATCGAAAGGGCTTATGTGTGGTAGTTAGAATTTGAGTTCTAACCATATTAAATACTGTATAAGATAAATCTTATAGTTATAAATTACATAAGTTGACCTTTTCAAACCCATTCAATGTGTGCATGTATACAAAATATAAATTCATTTTTACAATAAAAATGTGAACTATAAGGAAACTATGAACCATTACAAAATTATACATCGACAAAATCTTAGCCTATCAAGGCTATGTTATGTGAAGCACTACATGTAGTTCAGTTGGTGTGGTAGTTTTAGTGGTAGTATTTGAGGCTTTAGATCTTGACATGTCACTAGAATCTTATTTTTTATGGTGTCATTCTCTTGATAAACTTTATATGTCACATCAGGTTGTCACCATATAATGTTCAAGTTTAGCAGGGGTGGTTGATGTATTCTTTTAACTTGACCAAAGAGTATTATATGTTCATCTTTGGTCATCTATAATTTATCTTTGAAAATATCCACCTCCATAACTTTCTTTCTAGCTACACTCAACTCAGACTTTATCTCTTTTAGTGCTAAGCCTTGGAAACTTTACTTAAATTAATCCATCACTTCTTGAATGAGTTTATCAAAATTGATCCTACTGATCAATTTTACTATGGCATCCTTCACCTCTGACAACTTCAAATCATGAAAAATCTAAAGGATTTAGGCCTCATGTGACTAATATTTGGGGATTAAGGCCTCAACTAATTATAGCCACTCCTAAATGCCTAGCTTCTTCCTTCTTTATGACAACTAAGTTAAAGGCATTGAATGCCTCTCGTGTTGTCATTAAGTATAGATGAGTGTATAATGAGTTTCTTGTGTAAGTAAATACATCTTCAAGTTACCACTATCATATTTCAAGTGATTATATAATTGGTTGGAATTATTTACATGAGGGGCCATTTTGGCCCTCATAAACTCCAATTCTTCCAAAGAGTTATAAAATCAAGAAGCTACTTCTTGCACCTCAATCTTTTTACCTATAGGGATATGTACGATCTTTTCTTACTCATTTAATTATTCTACCTAGGAATTTAACTCTTGTGGAGCCATATTCATTCCCTCATGGATGGCTACTATGACACCCTTATGTTCTTGGGCTAGGTCTTTACGATTTCCAATGTAAGCAGATTGCCTAGGATGACTATTTTACCTCTTAATATGGGACAATACTTCATGTCTTTCTTCAAGAATTAGCTCCCTACTTATATCATCCTCAAAATTTCTCTCATTCACTCTCTATATACTACCAAATGGGGGGTAAAACAAATTAGATATAGAGGGAAGATCAATCATCTTGAAGCTAGGCATTTAGGAATCCTTGCTTCTCTTGTTTATATCCCATGGAAGAATGTCTGACTATGAAGCATCTAAGGTTGTAACAACAACCTCTTCCTCATCCTCCTCTATTTTTGGCTATTTATTTTGAGCATTGATAAATACATTAGGTAGGGTAGGCCATATAATATTAGACCAATCCAATCCTCCAAATTGAGGGAGTGCATGGACTCTGATCAATTGGAGTTTGGCCTTCCTTTCCCTACTAGAACTTGTCATAATAGTTTCTTCTATGGAGGTGGTGGATGACATTATAAGGGTGATTTGGGTGGAGTAGACATAGAGTTATGGAGTGGTGAAAGGAATCTATACCTTCTTGGAAACCTTACTCTTCTTTAAGGCTCTGATAGTGGAAGTACCAAAAGGGATAGAGGAGGTTGGGATGGTGATTACGATGGAGGAAAAGAGTAGATCAATGGTAGTTGTGTAAAAGGGATCAATGGAGGTGGAAGTAGGCAATTCCACTTGGGGTGTCCTAAACACAAAATAAATGGAAACACATCTAAATATTGGCCTAGAAGATAAAGGAACACTTATGAAGGGATGAGTACCTAGGGAATTAGGTGATACAAGCTTTGTTTGAAGGCTCATGGACTAATCTATTTCTATCTTTGCTTCTTCATTGAAATCATCCTCAATATCCTTAATTATCACAACCTGTCCTTGTACTAGTTTTGAGCATGGAGGTGTAGTAGGAAAGCTTTGTGATGATTCCATTTTAGGACTTCTTGTTAGAGTCCTAGGCTTCCTTGTGTATACTAGAGGGGTATTTATCTATGTGGGGTATCCTTGTTGGGTAGATGTTGCTACCTCTTACATTGTTATCCCAATAGATGTAGTAATCTGAACCTGGGGCATAGTAGTGGTGAATTAAGTGGCACTTATAGTAGGTTATTCTTACATTTTCTCTTCCTCATCAGAATCTAAAATCATGGGGTCACTTACGTATGCTCCCCAACTAGAACTAGGTTCAAGTACCCTAGGATTTTTCTTCACATTCTTGAGTTTTAAGTTCAAATAGAGTCCTTAAGATGAGGAACCCACATGGTCCTTAGATTTCTCATTAGACCATGCTCTCCAAAATTCAATGTGCTCCCATCCCTTGTATAGAGCCTTCGTGTCATATAATTCTCTTACAATAACTGAGGGGTCCTCTTAGATCATTCTCAAATGGTCTTCCTTTAGTCTAGCAAATCTTTCCCTCTCTAAAACATCTTCATCATCCTTTGCATTTAGAAACATAAAATCATAAGAATAACATGGCTATAGGGGATGTTAAATCCCTATAGATGTTTTTAAATAAGTCCATGTGGATCCCAATCTCTATGTGGAAGCATGAGGAAAGGATAAATCCTCCACTTACTTCCCACTTATCTAAAATTCTTCCTTACTACGTAAACCATTATCCAAATTTCTATATGGTGGCTAAAGAACAAATCTTTATTTTTCTTGGATAGGTCCTCTTTGAAACTCCACCATAATTGGAAAGTATTTTATTGCTCTACCAACTTGTCTAGGATGTATTTTTGGAGACACATAGGATTAACCTTATTCCCCCAAATCATTATGACTGTGAAGTTTAGATGGAGGAAGTAATCCCCTTTACCACTTAACTTATTTACATTATTTGGTCAAATTTTAGGCATGGGTGAGCCATGAATGGCTTACCAAACCTATAGATATACATCCTCTATTATTTTAAACATATTCTAGGTGTAGGCGTATATGTGCATAAATTTGTAGTGGTCACAAATTATGTTTTTGATGCAATCTGTGTCTAGGGTCAACAATTCCCCAAGATCTATGTATTAATTTCTCATAACATATAGAAAATAAGACATCATATATAAATAACCTGAAAGTGTTGGATTCTTATCCTTATGAATTATCTACTCTCTTAAGTGGAAGTTGATTATCTCTCCCAGGGCATACATAGAATCATGGGTGAGCATCATGTATAATAATGGCACCTAGTATAGATTAATAAAATGAATACCTGGCATACCATAAAGTCTATTCAATAGAGCCATGTTGATGCATATCCCCATTTTGAACTTGTCAATTGAAATATCTCCCTTTGTCTTCTTCCCTTTCCATGTGATGGTCTAGTCTGGGAGCAACCATGAAGAGAGTGCCTTCTCAATTAATCTCTATTCATTGAACTTCAATAATGTATACTTGTTAAAAGAATCATTGAGTATGATCAAAGATATATATCAATAGAAGTTAGGTCCCAAAATACACATGACAACTATGTTATTTCTAGAGTAGTGAAGGAAAGAATCATGTGATATCCTAATTGAGAAAAATAGATCTTGTAAGAAGTTGATGCATGGCATAACTTCTATCTTGGTGGAAAATAAATGTAAAATTTGGCATTTAAAAGCAAAAAATTCTTGGACAAATAGCCTATCAATGAGTGTCATCTCATCTTCCTTTGAAAACACATCCACAAAATTGACTCTCCCATAACTCTAAATAGTTGGTGTATCTATATTTAAATATTATAGTATCAAACACTATATCTATGAACTCTATAGAATATTTGATTGAATATTGTGATGGTGGATTTACTCCCCTGAATGTCTTGGATGAAGATGCCATTGTTGTATATTCTTTTCACTACTTATAGTTTCCTTTTAGGTGTTATGTATGTTGTATGCTCCATTCTACTATATCTTTATCACTATTTATTCATAATTCTCTTTGTAGGGAGTATCTATGGCTCTTCGATGCATAAAATAATAGGAGACTTTGAATGAAATTTTTTTAAAAATAATTAATTCTTTGATGGCTGTGCATTGAATATATAGAATTTTTACATTGAATAGTAGTTCATGCAACATAAATGCTCAACATTCACTTTGCTTATAATTCATACATAATTCATACTTTGTTAGTTCAAGTTGGTGGGGGTCTCATAATATTAATGGGAAGTATTTTCAAATTTTATTCAAATAAGTATAGTAAGGGATAGTAATGTTATCAATAGTAAGGTATTCATCAAGAAAAATGCATTGGCAAAATGTCCATAGACTAATTCCAATGAGTGAATTGTTTCAGACAAAATGTCTACAATAATTTCCTTGAAGATCTATTGTCAAGAAAAATCTCTAAAGTAATTATCTTGAAGGGTCACTTCCAAAAGTCTCAAATGGATACTTTCACTAGGTAAAAATCTAAATCATCTACTTTGTTGGGTATTTTATCCATGATAAAAGTATTGAAGGATCTACTTTTTAAATGTTGAAGGGTTATTCAAAGGGATGAAAGGTAAGTTTGTAGGGCAAAATGCCCGTGACAATTATCTCGAAGGGTAAGTTCTACAAGGAAAAGGGCTTGGGATAAAATTCCTAAAGGTTAGGTGTAGTATGGCAAAGGGGCTAGGACAAAGTCCTAAGGATAAGTCCCAAAGGGATAAAAGGCTAGGAAAAAGTCCCAAAGGGTAGGTGGCTATTTCAAAAAGGGCTGAAAGGTTACTAAAAATATTCAAAGGGTCATTAAAATATGAAGGGTAGGTGCAAAAGGTTTGAAGGATCTACTTCATGGAAAAAAAATGCCTGAAGGATCTACTTCATAATATAATTTTTTGTGGGGAAAGGATTTGGGATAAAATTACTAAAGGGTAGGTTGCATAAATCCTGAAGCGTATGTTCCCTTGGGGTCATTGTTTTGGCAAAATTGTATTGGCAAGATTATTGTGGGCATGTTTCAAAAAAAATTTATTAGAAAAAATGTCCAATGACAAAATTCTAAAGTGTCATTTCATTAGGAAAAGGTCTTAGGACAAAATTACTAAAAGATACTTTCAAAGGTTGAAGGGAACTTTTAAAAAGGTTGAAGGGTAGGTGGGTTAAGGCTGAAGGGTAGGTCCAAAAGGTTAAAGGAAATCTGTCAAAGGATTTTTCTTATAAAAAATGTTTGAAGGGGAAAAAGGCTCAATATAAAAGTTCTGAATGTTAAAATGTCCTAGAAAAAATGTTGGAAGGAAATCAATTGGCTTAGGGAAATGCTTTAAGGAAATTACATCAGACAAAATGTCCAACACAATAAACCTGATGACAAATTTTTGTGAAATAAAAGTTCTAGAGAAAAAAACTTTGAAAAAAATAAGTTGAAGACATAAAACCTAATAGAATAAGCTCGATAGAAAGAATGAGTCTATGAACACAATACCAATGTCATTTTTCTAAAGTATGAAAAAGGCCAATAATCAATCTTCTCCCAGATTTTGCATAAACATATAGAAGAGGGGCTCAAATTTAATAGCATAGTATTAAAAAAGTGTTTCCCCATTTCCATATGGAAATAGGGGGTGTTGGGTACAACACTTGGTTTGGAAGAAGTGGAGGTCTAGCCAATTTACAATTTTGAAAAATTATAAATTACAATCAGATCTCTGATTTCTACCAACTAGTGCATTACAAGATCCAGAGTCTAGGAAGCAATTTTCAATTTTTTTAATTGAAACTTTTAGCCTAATCTCTATATTACGTTAGCTAATGTATTATGAGATTTGGATTCTAGGAAGCAATTTTTGATTTTTCAAGCTACAAATTGTAGTCTAATCTCTAGATTCTACAAGCTTAGGAAAATGGGTGTTCTAAGTCAATTCAAGGCATTTTTCCAAAAAATGAAGGGGTCTTCCTTAGGGTATTTGATATTTTTATATTTTTGGGACAAAAATATCAATAATTACTTACTTTCACATTTATATTCATATAATTCTAGTGATATCTATATCCTTATGTCATAAGCTTATGCTTTGGAACCCTTTCATCTCATAATTAAAGACATAAGCAACTATCTAATAGATCTTATGCCATTGGTCATTACCCAAACTAACTAACTATCATGGGATCTATTAAGTTGACTCTCATGTGAGTTTTAGTCTATTGATATAGGTTAGGTGTAGGTTAATACTATCTCATGCATATATTTAAGTGAAGCCAACCTAACTCATATACTACACCTAGCTGGATTATGTTCACATTTATAGTTTTCATTTATTATCTTCATTCATATTGATGTTCTTCCTTTTTTTTAAATTATAAAAAAATCAAACCTATATATATTTTACATCCTAACTATATCATCCCACCTTATACCTTTATCTACTTGTATGTGACAGTATTAGCCAACTCAATACAATTTTGGGTTTTTCAACTACATCATCCATGCTAATATAGTAATTTTTTTAGCTATCACTAGCATTAAATTTTTTCCAAATTGTATCATCCATCTTGATAATGTCTTTTTTTATATCAGACTACATTGAACTATTTGACATAATTTTTTTTCCAATTATAGTAAATAAATGTATTAGCCAGATCTATAACATCATAGCCAATATTTTAATCAAATTTTCATTAATGTCATTGAATTCAAATATTCATGGTGTAATTATCCTATACCTTTTCTCATGGCTGAGGATATCAATGATAATTATCCCACTTATGATGATACTTCTAGTGACATTGAATATGGTCCTCTATTTATGAATATCCTTATGAGGATCTTAATGATATTAATTTAATTACTTATATCATTGATGAGTATATACATGGTGATCTTCCCTTTTATGACCTTGATTATCCTTATTACTAGGATGAATATCCTAATGAGTATGTAATATCCCCTACCAATAGAGAATATATGAAAGACACAAAACTATGATACCAAAGACCCAAGCTCTGATACCACTGTGATGTCCCTTACTTAGGGCTCTTTTTTTCTCATACAAAAGCTCTAAACAACTGTAATATCCCCTTTCAAACAGGGAATATATAAACACATAAAGCTCTGAACAAGATACAATTTTGTAGAATAGATTCACATATGCATAAACAAATCACAATATAATATCTCAATAGCAAATCAAAGATCTCATCACTTGTTCTTCTGGACGATTACACAATTGAGTCTCTGTTATACAAATAAAAGAATATTAAAATCTGGTCTTAAAACCCTGGCTTTTGCTAATCTGGAAGTGAAATCTGGATTCTGGAAGGTCTCTACTTTTCTGTGTCGACACACAGACGCTGTTGTCGGTCGATATCTCGCTGACGTCGATCACTATCGGTCGGCTTTCTGTCGACGTCGGTCTTCAGTCAACCGATGTCGGTCACTGGAAGCTCTTTTTTTGCCAAGGTTGGTGCCTGAGCGGATCTGTACGGACCTGTACTAGCTTAGTACAGCCACCAACCTGTTTGTTCTTAACCCCTGATCGCTGAACAACCTGATCTCAAGAATATACGATTCTAACACAGCAGATCTATATCTATATAACTTATTGGATCAAAACTAAATTAAGAAATACCTGTAATACTGTGATAACTTCTGAGTGAAGTTATCTCTCAACCCTGGAATTCTGTGATAACTTTTGGATGAAGCTATCTCTCAAATCTGTACCTCTGTGATAACTTTTGGATGAAGCTATCTCTCAATTTGGCAATAAATCAGCTGATATTTCACATCCTCTAAATCGCACACAATGAAGAGTTGATGTTCTCCACTACAATGGAATCTTGGAACCCTTGGCTCAGTCTTCATAGAAGAATTTCTTCAATTTTCAATAATCAATAATCTATGCATAATCAATAATGGCCTCCATGAGAAACCCTTATACCCTCAAAAAGATATGCTTGCCCTAATTAGGGTTTCTTAAATTAGAATTAGGGTTTCTAATTAAAATTAGGCTAAATAATTAATATTTGATTAAATCAATCAAATATTAATATCTCCCTCAATACATGTCAGATCCTCGAACCAATCGAAGCTAGTGAATCAGGGAGTGATTTCGCACATGACCATACCAAAATAAAAGAGCTCTGCTGCATATCAAATATCCCTAAAAAGTAGGAGCTCATGCTAAATGTGTCCAAAATAACCTGAATGAAAATCAAATGTAGAAATTCTATGAATCAAAGTCAATCCAAGCTCCATTATGACCCTCTATCCATCCTATTAGCCTACGAAGGTCGTATAATAGGCCAACCATCAAATCTGTCAATGTCCATGAAGAAGGGGACATGACAATCCACCCCTCCAAAAATTGCTTGTCCCCAAGCAATCTCGGAACAATGAACTACTCGATCCACCTGGATCCCAAGGAAAAAGTTGTGTAACATCCATCATGTCACCAATCAACCCATGTGAATAAACCATCAACATCAATAGCATCAACAGTATCAAAATCAGCAACTGAAAAACTACACTCGATACCCAAACAACTATCTGAAGATCAACTGTAGGTGCCGGTAGAAGAAACCACTATGAGGGACTCAAGCCAACTAAAATATCAACCCTATCAAAATTGAAGTCCGTATCTAACTGATACTCACACCCAACTGGACCGTGTATATGACAATCATTGGTCCCTAAGCCACTGACACCAAAACTAATCTCTAAATGCAAAGAAAAATAAGGAGCATACCTCACCGTATGATGCTGGTAAGAACCCCCAACCTCTGCTACTGGCTCACTATTGCCAAACTGGGACTCAATGGATGGCTCCAATCTCGGCTCAACAAACATCACCTCAACATCCCTGTAAGGTAACATAGTAGAAAGGGTTTGTAAAATCTCCTCACCCAATCTGCTAATAGCACTAGAACCTCAGACAAGAACACCTTCTGTCATCTTATGTGAGTCCAAACGAACACCTACACTATCCAGCAAATACTCCATGAATGGTTTAGTGCAGTAAAAATTATATGTGGAAGCATCAACATACTCCCCCACACACCCCAACTGATCTCTCTGTAAAGGTGGCACAACCAACTATACCCCACTGTCATCTGTGTGAGAAGAATCAATCTAGAGAGGCATCCCAAACTCATCATAACCAGGTACTCCCAAATCTTGAACTGGTGTGTCAGCCTCAACAACATGTTCCTTAGCTACAACTATAGGAACGTACTCACCAACAACACTCAATGTACTAACCTCTGAGTCTGGGGCTGGTGAAGTCTGTAAATGCTCTAACTCCATGGTCATCTCAGCCAAATGAAATTGTGACTCCTCATAAGCTAACTGCGTAGTCTCAAGAATCTCAGAAATCACCTCTAGCTGCTGAGTAAGCTCACTCACCTTATCTTCCTTGACCAACAATGCATCATATGCTGTGCTACCCCACTCCATAAGATAATCTCTGTTAGCGACCAACTGCATATAATCCTATCTCAGAATCTGGATAGCCTCCCATAAAGAGTGGATCTCTGTCAAGGACAAATAACTACCTCCTTGATCGATGCTAGTAGGAGAACCCCATCAATAAATTTCTAACAACTGATGAGCATCATCAAAATGCTTGCAAGCGGTAGCAATGTCTCGCTCACTAACTCTCAACTGACTAGACACATGGTGGCACTGGCTAGATTGTCTCCTACAATCCTCCACTGATGCACGGTCCAAAAGAGTAGACTCAAAATCACTGACCTCTATAATACTACCATCCATACTCTATGAATCAACTTCAAAGCTCATATCAACATACGGAGTATCAACAACTGTAGCATCACTGTCTAACTCCTCCATACCGGAAGAAACTGTCGAAGAAACTACGTCCTCAAAACTATCCACTGCATTCTCCTAGGTATCATCTGCAATAATCGGATCCTGGGACTCTTTTACAATCTCTGTCATCACTGAGAGATCATCAACCCTTAGTGTACTAACATCTGAGCATACCTCTACACTCTGAGTGTAAGCATCTAACTCATCCTCATCTTCACTATATCCTATCTCATAATCATAATAATTATGGGACATGCTGCTCTCTCATCTAAGTGATCTGTAGTGCTCTCTCCTCAGCTTGACAAAATGATCAAAGGTCATCCTCTCTTGAACATGAGGAGGTAATAAATCCCACTCATCATTCGTTGTCTTATACCTTGTGGGTTTGTTTTTGGATGTAGGATATGAAAGAATTTCCTTCATCCTCCTCTGGGTTTCATCCAACTGCTTCAAATTGTGTTCCAGCTTCTTCATATCATTATCCCACTATTTCTGAGTATACGAAGGCATCATGATACTTTGCTGATACAATCTACCCAAACTACCCAACAGGATGGCAAGACATTAGCTCTGATACCACTGTAATATCCCCTACCAATAGAGAATATATGAAAGACACAAAACTATGATACCAAAGACCCAAGCTCTGATACCACTGTGATGTCCCTTACTTAGGGCTCTTTTTTTCTCCTACAAAAGCTCTAAACAACTGTAATATCCCCTTTCAAACAAGGAATATATAAACACATAAAGCTCTGAACAAGATACAATTTTGTAGAATAGATTCACATATGCATAAACAAATCACAATATAATATCTCAATAGCAAATCAAAGATCTCATCACTTGTTCTTCTGGACAATTACACAATTGAGTCTCTATTATACAAATAAAAGAATATTAAAATCTGGTCTTAAAACCCTGGCTTTTGCTAATCTGGAAGTGAAATCTGGATTCTGGAAGGTCTCTGCTTTTCTGTGTCGACACACAGACGCCGTCATCGGTCGATATCTCACCGACGTCGGTCACTGTCGGTCGGCTTTCTGTCGACGTCGGTCTTCAGTCGACCGATGTCGGTCACTGGAAGCTCTTTGTCTACCGAGGTCAGTGCCTGAGTGGATCTGTACGGACCTGTACTGGCTTAGTACGGCCACCAACCTATCTATTCTTAACCCTTGATCACTGAACAACCTGATCTCAAGAATATACGATTCTAACACAATAGATCTATATCTGTATAACTTATTGGATCAAAACTAAATTAAGAAATACCTGTAATACTGTGATAACTTTTGAGTGAAGTTATCTCTCAACCCTGGAATTCTGTGATAACTTTTGGATGAAGCTATCCCTCAAATCTGTACCTCTATGATAACTTCTGGATGAAGCTATCTCTCAATTTGGCAATAAATCAGCTGATATTTCACAGCCTCTAAATCGCACACAATGAAGAGTTGACATTCTCCACTGTAATGGAATCTTGGAACCCTTGGCTCAGTCTTCACAGAAGAATTTCTTCAATTTTCAATAATCAATAATCTATGCATAATCAATAATGGCCTCCATGAGAAACCCTTATACCCTCAAAAAGATATGCTTGCCCTAATTAGGGTTTCTTAAATTAGAATTAGGGTTTCTAATTAAAATTAGGCTAAATAATTAATATTTGATTAAATCAATCAAATATTAATATCTCCCTCAATACATGTCGGATCCTCGAACTGATCAAAGCTAGTGAATCAGGGAGTGATTCCGCACATGACCATACCAAAATAAAGGAGCTCCGCTGCATATCAAATATCCCTAAAAAGTAGGAGCTCATGCCAAATGTGTCCAAAACAACCTGAATGAAAATCAAATGTAGAAATTCTGTGAATCAAAGTCAATCCAAGCTCCATTATGACCCTCTATCCATCCTATTAGCCTATGAAGGTCGTATAATAGGCCAATCATCAAATCTGTCAATGTCCATGAAAAAGGGGACATGACAGAGTATGATTTTGAACTTCCTCCCTATGATCCTAATGATGCTTACCATTATAGTTATGATCATATTCATGATGATCCTAATTATCCCAAAATTATCACTTCTCATATGGTTTAAAATAAATATCTTGATTCCACTCTTTATGATGATGATTATGATGGAGGTAAAGACCCCAACATGATAATTGATCTTCCCATTAATGATCCCTATTATAACTTTCCCACATTTAGCACTCTCAATTTCAAATAAAGTAATGTTGAGCATGGTTTCCTTTGTCTACCCACCCTCTACCCCACCCTCACAAGGTATTATGAGGTTGATTCATCAAACCTCAACTCACATTCAATCATTTTTTGTGAATACAACATGTTATGAAGAACACCTAATTAAAATGCATACCACATTATGTATTATAGGTGAATTTGTACCACATTATGCATTATAGGTGATTTTTATCATCCAAAATATATCAACATTAATGAATATCATCTTCTAACCTCTCAAAAATCAACACCACACACACTTATTTTCAATTATATTTGAGACTCTAATACCCAACAATTTCACACACCTATAGTCAACTACATCAACCATAACCTAGAATGTGTTGATGTAATTATTTTTCCTACATTCAACTACATTAGCCATAACCCAAAATATGTCAATATAAGTATTATTTCTCAATTCAAAAACATTGGACATGAACTTGAATATGCTGATATAGTTCAATCTCTTTCACCAAATTGTATTGATGTGGTTGGTATAGTCCATTTAAGTAATTTTTTATCAAACTATATTAACCTAGGTAGTGTAGTTCATTTTAGTCTTATTTTATTACATTATATCAAAATGTTTGAGATAATTCATTTTAATCTTGTTTAATTATAATTTATCAACCTATCTGATACCGTTCATTTTAGTCAAGTTATATTAATAGACTGTATAGTTCCTTTCATCCATGTTCTATCAGATTATATCAAATTGGCCAATATAGTTCCTTTTATTCCTATTTCTCTAGACTATATCAACCTAGGTGATAATATACATCATAATTTTATATCAGCTCTTAAATATCCTAACATTGCCTTAGATTTCACTTATCGTGATGTAGCACAAATTTACATGAATTTTGACATCACTCCTAGGTATATTGATCTTTAGGCTAGCTCTAATCGACCTTTATCTCATAGGTTGGGGCATCTTATTATTCCTATCCTCTTATTATCACACATTTTTTGGATTCTTGTGATGCCCATCCTTTTATTACTACACATATTATGGTGCCTTTTGATTCCAAAATTTCAACCTTTGGGACATTTTTTGATGTCCATCCTTAATATTAGACACACTTTTTGGGCATCTTCTAATGCCCATATTTTTTTATTAGCTTATTGATCTTTTATCCTTACCATGAGGTATAAACCAATAACCTTTCACATATTACAAATAGACAAATTTAACTTTAATAAACTTTACAAGACATATATGCTTGCATTTCACATGCTCTTATTTATTTCAATCATTATCATAGATTTTTCTTGTTATTTTATCTCATGTTTCTTTACTTTTATACATTTTCATTTATTTTCTCCCTCTTTTTGGATTATTATTACATCATTATTTTTTTTTTTGGTTCTTTAGTGTTTTTACTTTCTACCTTAGATTCCCTTGTGGTTCTTAAGTATCACTTTCAGGTTTTCTATCATTTTAATTTCTCCATTGCTTCCTTTTTGGTTCTTTGGTATTTAAATTTTAAAATTTATCTTGAAGAGCTCAGGTATCCCTTTTGATTTTTAATTAATTTCACATTTATCACATTTTTATCATTTTTTATTGAGTCTCCTTATGACTCTATGGCCTTTATTTACTTTCCCATCTTTTAGGATGACCATTTGTTTTCCCCCTTTTTGGATGATTATTTACTTTCCTAATATTTTGAGATGAATATTAGTTTCACCAATGCTTTTGCTATATCTATAGTAGGTTAGTATGACTTTCACAGTGGCATGACTATCATAACATAGCCCCACCCTTCTTGACACATTATTTTACCTCCTTGATCAACTATAACCATATTCCTCATTATATCATTTTTACTACATGGATGTATCTTCCATGATCCCCATCTATCCCTTCTTTCCTTTCACTTGAGGCACATGTAGTTTGATTTTGAGGTTTCAAAGTTACATGTGGTAAATTTGAGGAGTTTTTAGGCACCATGGTATTTAGGCTCTCTCTTATAGAAACTAATTCAAGCTCAACTATGTTAGTTATTTATTTCATACATGTTTGGTTTTCTAAATCCATAAAATATGCAAAACATAACCAATGTAAGTATGATGCAAACATTAAGTAAAAAAATATGACATTATACATTTTGAGAAAAAATTCATAAATCACAACAAAATACAAGATAAAAATGATCATATGATGTGAAAAATAAGTGTGTAAAGATATTTTTAGTGTAATAAATTTTGAAATATAATCAAACAATGATATGTGATTTCTTTTTTTGAAAATTTCATTCAATGTAAGACAAGTAATAAAACTTGAATCTATATACACATAATATTTTTTACTTTTAATTTATTGATACTTTATCTTATAGTGACTTATTGAACATCAATTTCCCTAAGTGCACACCTTAAAAAGGCGAACTAGGAATGGGGTGGGTAGGTTTGTGGTGATTTTTAAGATATTTTTATATTATATCATGATTACACCATTTGTAATATCAATATCATTTATTTATAATGTTTTTTCATTTACCTCTTCTATCTTATCCTTACTCAATTATGATCACTTCCCTATATCCTATGACATTAGCCTAAAAGATAGCATTTGTCTAGTGCCTTTTTCCTTCATGTATTGTATCATATATATCAATGTAGTTATGAGCCTATATTATAAAATTTGTATTATATCATCTTATCCAATTTTGTTTAGTGTCAGACAACTTCTTTCAACTACATCAATCATGCCAATACCATCATCCTAGATTTTAGGATTTTTTCTGAGTATTAGATCAATATATATGGGTCATATTTCATTCCAAAAAAATAATATACAATACATTTACTTTTTTTATCTCACTTTTTACCAAATTAATATTTTAGGAGTGTGTTCTATAACCTTATCTTGAATAAGCATGTCTTGTCGTAGTCTTTGAAGCTTAATATGAGTCCCTAGATGAGGATATCTTAAGTTTTTTCCTATAATTTTAAGTCTTTAACCCAAAACATATATTTCAAAGATCCATTTGATCCAAGGGGAAGGTTGAGGATTGAAGAGTCTACTCTAAGATAATTATTTATAACCCTATACTCTTGTTGGCAATTTGGCTCATCAAGGCAAAATTCTAACCCCTATAATCAAAAAGTTTTCATGGTACCATAATAAGGCTATTCAAGTGGTATAAACCATGTATTTTGGTTTAAAAAGGTCAAATTTTCATCTTTTAATGACTTATATGGACGTCAAAGGTCACAAAATCATTCATAAGATAATTGAATACATTCTTTATGTAATTTCCTAAGTCATAAAGTTTCATAGCTTTCTATGCAAATTTAACCTTGAAAAAGACCAAAAATAACTCCCACATGCCAATTTTGGGTATATATAGATTTTTAAAAGTTTTTTTTATTATGATAACATATCTATATACTCATGTTTTGTCTCTCATGCACTAAATTTTGTAGTGATGAGCTTATGTTGGAATAAAAGGAAAGTTAGGATCCATTTCATGCATTCTTCTCAAGAATAGTATGGAATTGTATGGCCTACCATACATATGAAGTTTGAATCATGAGGAGGAAGGCATGATAAGTATTAGATAAGATTTTCATGGTAATTGGACTCCAAATAGGCTCAAAATTAGTTTTCACATAGTGAGAGCCTTCTAGGTTTGATGATGGTACGACCATGAAAGAGAGAATCTAGGTCTAAATTTTGTGTCAAAAAAAGTAGAATCAGAGGGATTCTTTATGGAATAATTGTTTTTGAATTTTGTATCCTCTCCCTCATGAACCATCCCTTTGAATTCAAGGTATAATTCTATAGTCCTACATCTAGGAGGGTAGTTTTCTACATTTTCTCCTCATTAGAACATCATTTCAAGAAACTTCTAGTTTATGGAGCTTCTTCAGAACATTATTCATCATTAAATGTAATTATTTGTCCTTTTCACAAATTATGGCCAATTATAGCTTAATAATAAGTCTTCAATGTAAATCTATAGTCTAGATGCTTCTAAGAAGATTTTATAGTCAAGAAGAGAGAAAAGAACATCAAGTTTTCTTGAAATGTTGTTTGTAGTGTCTCCATCATATTCAAATGTATTCCAAGAAATATTATCAATGTTTCAAGAATATTAATAGTAATAATTCCACAATTTTTCTCTCAATATCTATCTATAATTCCCTATTTAGCTAACTTTAAGGTTTCTTAGCATGTTTTGAGGTTTTATCATTGTCCTAGGTTTCAATTTTTCCTCCTTGTCCTCCTTTGATGGCATCAAAACTAATAAATTAGGTAAATTATATCCTCATTCTTGCATATAAATCTTAAAATTAGTCTTGGTACACTTATTTGATCTTCATGCCACTCCATCTCTCATACACTATCATTTACTATCTTTTCTCACTATGTTTAAGCCTCTTTTCCACCTTCCATTCATGGTTTTCATCTCCCTCATCCATCACCACCCCTTCCACCCATATACATCTCACCAGTCCATCATGGGGATGAGTAAAAAATAATTAAGAGGTTATCACTACCCTTCAAGATGGATATCTACACACCAATCAAAAATATAGACAATCAAGGAATGATGGCCTATAATAACAAAAGGATTTCTTAAGAAGTGTTTTGAGGAGATGTTGTCTTAAGGACACTAGAATGCATAATTATTACATGAATAAGTTTTATAAATCACATCAATATTTGTTGGAAGGAAGGATAGGTTCATTAATATTATTTGTGACATTCCCAATGGTATAAAATTCTTACATATCCATTTAATAGTCAAGTCAAGTACAGTCAAAGGATCTCATGAAGATTAATGTTAAAGAGGCATGGTAGAAGGTGTTTTGTTTAAGTTATTTTCTCAAATCAATCTTACTATTGTCACCAAATATTGTACTATCGGACAATTTTTTTAATCATCTTCCATATTTGGGCAACATGGGAACATTTCCAAGTATGTGAGTGTACCTATATTTGAAATGAGCATCTAGTTTTAAGGGCCAGCTCCCTAAATATGTCATGCGCTATTTATCACTTAAACTACTACTTATTTATGGGGAAAATAGTTAGAGAAATACATAAATTGAACCTACTATAAATGAGGTGATGCAATAAGAATTTCTTCCACATGGCCATCATATTTCTACCATGATGAAACAAAACATATAGACTAGTCTCTAATATTTAATGGGTTCTAACATGAGTATTTCAATATAGAGCAGAGATTTAAGTAGCAACACAAGGAAAATGAATGAAAGGGTAGATTATACACTCTAAATATAATTATACACTTGAAAAAACCTTACACACTATACTACACTCTATATGACCTATTAGACTAGGAAGTCTTAATTAAACATCAATGGATAAGGGAAGGAGGATAGAGAATTATCATTTGTCATCACCATACATAACTTGTAGACTTAGATAATTGTTCAAAACATAGATATAGACTTGTATCAATGTTTAAATTGAAAATATAACATCAATCTAGAAAGGATTCTCCATACATGGTGTGATACCATTTGAAAGGGTAAAAATGGCATCTACTTATAGCATTTGAGAGAGAGAAGTGGGAAAAAAAACCCAAAAGGGAATCAAATCAATTTAACCTCATTTGAACCATGGTTATAACTACTTCTACAAATATGTTAATTTAAGCTTATTGATTGATTTGAGATACTTCAAGTGGTTGTATAGTTACATTGTTCTATTATTGATGTTATATGATGGTTTCAATGATAAGATAAAGTGGTTTTGATTTGAGTTCTTGCATCAATGAAGTTAGAACAATTAGATCCATATGTTAGAAACTTATCTTGGTCTAACTACTCCAAATTGGTTTGTCATGACATGTACAATGGAGAGAAAAGGTCTTTTTCATCTAATTGGTCCATTAGTGAAACCATTGGAGCCTATGTGTATTCCTTGGTTGCATCCATAAAAAATGGCATCTCTTATTCCATGTAGATCAGGCTCAACCTAGTATCAATATTCAAGGATCTACTATAGATGGAAAACCAATATAATACTATTGGTTTTCCTATTAGGTCTAAATAGATTGTTCAAAGGTCCTTCTAACAATGGTGAATGTAGTTGTATAAATCACCCTCCAAGCCATAAAAATGTTGAACCAAAGGTCCACACTAAGCTCCAATGGTGGTTCTTTATATTCCTTGTACCTGACTACATCACTTTGATTACTCCATGGCATTTGAACTAGCTTCAATGTCATCAAGATGACCCTACAAAATCTTGTTGCCCTTGGTCAAAAATGGCTTCTCAACATTCATCAAAAAAACTTGGGATCACCTTTGATCTAAATATCTATCAAAATATGACTCAGCTTGTTGACCCATTGACTCTTATCACTCTATTAATTTTAATTTATATGAATGGACATGAGTCATTGATTCTCTACTAGTTGAACACACTATTAACACTTATCATGCACACATTTGATTTTGAGATTAGCTGAACCCTTTGACATCTTATCACTATTAGATATAAATGTACAATGTAATGTAGGCTATTAGATGAACTAGGAACCACTATTTGAACTCTAATGGCTATTTTATAGAGCTTAAAATTGATGTCCCATGGACCATATTTGACATCCTGCAAAACATATTTGATGTCCCATAGACCATCAAATTTAAGCATAGATATATCTTTATAGTGTCTTTATTTTGATGTTAGTGTGAACATCTTATGATTTTTAACCAACTTTAAAGGTTTGGATCTTGAATCACAAGAATCATGGAAGTATTAAATTTATAGGAGATGTTTTTTATACTAAAAGGGACAAACCCATTTAATCCATTGATCCTAGGAGTTTTCTAAGTGTGTCTATAAAATTCTCAAGTTAATTAGTTTATTCATTCCTATATGATTTCCTAATGATGGTCTAGTTCATTTAGCTAAGTATGGGAAACTTAGTGAGATCTGACTGAGGATCTAGCTTTTAAGATGCATAACTTCTATCATGATTCAACACATGACCAAAAACATAACACATAGTAACTAGGGACCAGAGTGATTAAACCAATATGACCATTTTCTCTTGAAACTACCACATGTGTGATATATGACCTTGTAAATATGCTCACTTGGCTCTATTTTATATTCTTATAAAATCGCTAAGTATGGAAACTTAGCTAATTTTTCTTGAGAGGCCAACTTTGGGTCTTCATATCTTTTGATGCACTTTAGTGAATGACTAAAAATTTGGTGCATATGTTTTTAGGACTAATGCAAAAAAACCTATTATCACTTGGATTTTCACCATTTTAGGAGATGTCTAATCTCTCCTCATCCAAGTGGCACAGTTGAAACACCTATAGGCTTGTGGACAACATAAGGATGAGGTGAATCTCTAGGTAGGGATAGCTCCTTTGATATATCAATTTGGATCATTACTAAACCTAAAATTTAAGGGGGAAAAGGGAGAGATAAAACTGAACTAAAACTATCCTAAGGGAGGTGACACACAAAATTTAATGATGACTTCCAACCAACTACATGTTACACATGAAACTAAGAGACTAACCAAACATACACTTCTTCAATCTGCATCTTCTCACAACAATACTACATTATGAGGTTATGGATGAATGTTTAGGATATGAGGACTAGATAAGAGTCCTTCAATGGCACTAGTTAATATAATATCTCACTTAGTTGTGACACCTCTTATAATACTTCACATGTCTTGCAAGAAGAATCTTTCCAATTGTAAATAAGATGAAATAATGAGACAACATGCTAAAGAATCCATAGTCTTCACTAAGAAAGATTTAACTCTCAAGTAAAACACACTATGAATAGTCATTAAGAGGTAACAATGAGTATTATTATTAATTAAATGGTATTAAAATGATTAGGGTTTTTCTATACTCAGGGAGAGCATCAATTATAATAGACAAAATGGCTAGTTCTTATATAACTTGAGAGAGAGAGAGAGGAGAAGATAGAAGTCTAAAGGTCAAAAAGAAGCTTTTAAAGATGATAAAATTAGTTAATTATGCATGATAATAGTATTTGGGATGAACCATGCAAGGTTAGGATGCACAAGTGTCCATCTAAGTCATAAAATTCATTAAAAGTGGCATGAAACTCCTCATTCTGGATCAAAAAATTACCTTCATGATTTGGACCTATTTGAACATCCCAAAACTAACTATGGATAGGTTTTGTGATTGGAATGAATGTTAAGTATTTCATACATTCCTTTCCATTCATTTTTTGTAGGCTTGGTCATCTAGAACCTTATAGGATTGAGCCATCATCATCTATAGTTCCTAAAACTCTTCTTTCATGCACCTTTCACACTTAGCCTCCAAAAATGCATAAATTTTACATGAAAATCCATAGGATTTATTTTATGACACCTATAAAGACCCTGCATATCCTTATAATCATTAGGCACACATTAAAATTAGCTCACTTGAAGTTTTCCACCCTTCTCGCTAGCTTGTCCACTATGTCAGTTTTGACTAGCTGAGATGAGAGATAGTATTTACACACTTATATGTCTTTTAAAGCAATTAAATTTACATAATTAGTTATTAATATTCTTAATATTCCCAACAAATCTCTTGAAATATCTTGTATCCTATAAAACACACAAAATAGTCAAAAGTACCATATTTTGTACCCTATCTAGACAAGTATGTATAGTCCATAAGTATGGGGAGGATCTTGAGAGATTTATATACAAGGTAAAATAATAATACTTTTCAAAATGGTCCATTATATCAGTTATCCAACTCCATTTCTCCAAACTGGTCACTAGCAAGGGTTTGTAAGGGTTTTAGACAATTTTCCTTCTTAAGGTTTGTTCATAAAGATCTAAAATTATAATTTCCATAAAATTACATAATTGTTTTATTAAATACCCCTAATAACCTTCCCAAACCTATTTGGATAACATGGAAGGCCTCATGAAAGATATGAGCATTTAAACCTTTCCTATTGAGCTTATTTTCACATTTTACACAAGCTTGATGTTGATTTTGGGCCAAAACTGGTTTCCTTGTGGTTTCTATACCATAAAAAATATTTATCACTTATTTATTATTCCCATATTTATGATAAAATAATTTATAATTCATATCTCATGTGATAAGTGTGAATAACCCCCATTTGGATACTAGTCCTAAACCATGTCCAATAGCTTGCCTACAACCTTTATGTTCTAGTTCATCCAGTTTTACTCATCTACATTCCATAAAATTTAACACATATATATTTCTATCTAAAAAATTATTAAACATTTTATAATACCCTTATACATATATAAATGAAAGTAACCTTTAATTTGAGCACTAGGCCATAACCTTGCCTAATAGGCTGATTGTAACCTTGGAATTCTAGGACAATCTATTTAGTTTATACCTTTAAATATTGGTATATCATGTTGGCATGAATTATATCCAAATTAATACATATAATTTAAGGTTTAAAACATCTCTTGAAGAGTCCTTTTATATTCATTCCTAAAACTGATAGTCTATGCATAGGGTGAAGTAACCTCTATCTGAGACAAAATAGAGGGTAATTCCCTTATCCTCATAGACAAAATTAATGTTTTACATGGTTATTAAATTTATTAACATTATATACACAAATTTTCAGCCCTTGGTAAAGTCTCTTACCCTTCCAACTCCTCAAAATCTATGATGGGCTCCTAGGAAAATAGGTTGTAAGCAAGATTTGTCACATGAACTGTATATGCACTTGAAAAGAGGTCCTTTGTTCTCTTTTTATCATGATATACCTATATAAAATCATTATAATTATGTATGGATTATGATATTCATTTTCTTATCCAACCTTCCACATGCTCTGCATAACCTTTGCCTAATCAAACTAAGTGTGCTTGTTGACTGTGTCTTTATGAGTTGGAGGGGACACATGTAGATATTCCTAAACTAAAAATAACATTTAAAAATTGTATTGGACATATATTGAATCCTCCCATGTCAATTATCCTATTTTTTACCTATATCACCTTTTATAAGCCTAAAATATCCCTTAGGAACATTATCTTTGTTAAATATTTACCTATAGTCACCTATAAGTGACTGTAGGTAACCCTATAGGCGGTTGTTACCTCCAAAACCCATGACAAACCTCTTGATATTATTTGGGGTAATTTTATTATTTTTTTAAATTAATTTCATCATCCCTTATGTATTTCCAATTCTTAAACATTACTCATTTATAGTTACTACATGTGTCACAATCAATAGTGGTTGACTTTTTTTGAGGTAAAAGGACTTATAGACCACCATCACCTTTTAAACCTATGAAAATTATTCCTTGTAAGTTATTTGAGGTATTTAGTATCATTTGTAATCAGCCCAACATTAGTGTATTTATATTCAAACCCTTAGTATGGAATGTGTGCTCCTATGGTTGGCTATAGGTGAGCAATTCCAAAAATAAGCACACCTATATATGAATTTAGGGATTCAAACATAGGATATCAACTCTTTGAAATAAATTTAGGTCATGAATTTTAACTTCACCATTTATAATCACTCTAACTTTGTGGCACGTTCTTAAACTAAATTTTTTGTAGAATAGGTCCTTTCATATCTCAGATCTTGCAGATAACACTGACTAAAAATAGTGCATAAATATGCAACTTTGGCCCATCTAAAAACCAATCTCCATTGCTCATCCTCTATAAAAAAAATTCATGGATCTTGTATATTAAAGAGTATTTAATACAATGTAATTTATATTAATAAAATTAAAATTCAACCTTGTTTTAGGATTTCAATAAAACATCAAGGATCTCTATTTTTCTCTTTTGGGAATTGATCCCTGAATAGTGTCATTTGACCCTAAAGGGCGATCCACACTTGAATTTTCCCAAACTAGTTTCTCACATGAGTCTACCATGATTCTAAACCAATTATAGGACGTCAATAAAAGGTTTCATTATGTGATTCAACACTCAAAATGGATATTTAACTCTCTGTATTATCACCTGTAGATGCACATTTTCTTGTATAGGTAGTGGGGAGAATGAGTTGGTAGAATATGTGGCTTGTGAGGTATAAAAGAGGTTTGAGATCCTTTCATGATTAAAAATTGACTCCTTTCATGTACTATAACCTTTATAAACTCATAAGGTCCTTATCAACATGATTAGTTCCATGAAGACTCCATTTGTAGATGAGCATTCTAAGTTGCATATGGAAAGCAAGCATTGAAAAAGCCAATACACTCAAAAGATATACTTTGACAACCAAATAATACCCATTCATGGTGTTCTAATGAGATATAAATATTTTTAATATTTTTAAACCATATCTCATACTCCATCTTAATGTTTGGACCCTTCCTTCATGGCATCTACCTGACTGTGTATGACAGTCATAGGGCAGACTGGTTGTATGTGTGGTAAATGGTTGAAAACCATGAAGATGCTTTGTATAATAAGTATATAAATGAAAATATAATAATATAAAATTGTAAATATGATAATTAACTTATTTTCTCCTCTTGGAACCATTGCCAAAGCATGAAAATATTGATAAAGGAAGAAACCTACATCTAACATGGAAAAGTGTCTTCAATTGCAATCTCAGCTTGGCTTGTCTAAACACTTTGAAACATGAAAAAAAGAATGGGTAACATGAGGATATATATTTAACATCATATAGAAACCACATGACCAAATATATTGTATGTAAATGCCCAAAATAAAGCAAAACGTATAGGGTGCATAGATTAGTAGGAAAACTAGATAATCTAACTTCTTAGGAATGGTTCATAAAGCACATGACACCATTACTCTAAAACCAAATGTAAAATGGAATCTGACTAATTTTAGAATACACCCCTAAGATATTTTTTTCTTAAAATCTCTCATGATAACCATACCAAGTACAAACCTGAAGACTCTTTTTACTTTCCAAGCTTGGTGGAAGGAGAGATAAGTGGTTTTCTTCATTTTTTTGAGATTATAATCAAATTAATCACTTAAAAAGTGATTGGAAGACCAAGGGACACTAATTAAATGTACCCAACTATATAAGTATTTACAAGTTCATATAACTCAAGAAAAATCATGTTTTTTAATAAAACCATCTTTTTCTAAGGAACCTACCACTTTTTAGTTACTAAATAGTTGATCAAGACATATGAGGACACATGGGATGTGAAATCACCTTTTGGAACCTTCACACATCCCAATAAATCTATACAAGTCATTAAATGCCCCTTCTTTGACCTCAAAATGACTCTGAGGATTAAAAGGATTAAAAAGACTAAGGAACAAGGCTAATATAACATTAAATGACATCAATTAACCTATAATACACTTTTAGACATAATATATTAGACCCCCAAACACCTAAAAATAAATTTTTTACCTATAGGGGTCCTAATTTGACCTATAAGGTCAAATTTAGTCAACAAACCCATATGACCAATTCTCCCTAACTTGTCCACATGTGGTAATTATGATGTCAGCAAAGTGCCTATTCAAAATTTATATCACTAGACTCAAGATGTATAGATAAACATAATGAAGAAATAGATGAATTTTATGTCCTTTCATACTCCTTCCAAGCACTCTTGACATCCCATTGGGTCTTTGAAACACTATCCATCTGCTCATCCATTAATAACCTGATCTATGATCTAATTGCATTGATCACCATGAAGACCTGCCACTTGCATATATGATTCTAAAATGGTCCCTTATACATACAATGACATAAGGACCAAGCTGGACCATAACCAAAACTTAGAATTTCATATGAAATGACATAAAATAAGCTAAAACATATCCTACAACATAATAAAAATACATTATACAAGATTTTGACTATAGGGGGTTGATCCATTTTAGCCTATAAGTAAAAATGGTCAACATATTTCATGATTTCCCAAGAGTGTTATGTTTTCTATGCCATGACTAGTTGCCTAACCCTATCTATTGGGCTATGGAATCATAAGTATATAGGATGGACATAAAAAATTCCTTGAATAGTACATAAAAATTAAGAAAATAGTATGAATAAAACATAAAGTAAGAAACACACATGTGCTTCAAAAGCACTTATTGGGAGACAACAAAACAAGAAAGGAAACACAAACCTAACCTAATATTTACAAAAATGACCTTTGTAGGTGAAACATCTGATCATACCCCAATCAGGGTAAAAAGTGGTTCCCCTATAATCTTTATCACTCCATGAAGGTAGCCTAGCATGAGGAGCATTCTCATCATCAATCACTTGAAAATATAGGTGATCAAGAAGCCTATCAACTTTGAATCTTCTTAGGTATATAAGTGAACTATATGGGACATTAATGAATGATATTTCTTTCTCTCTAAGAGCCTTGGTTGGATCTACAATCCTCTTGATTATTGTAATATCTAATACACATTCCTCATACTATAGAATAAGAATGATGATAGTTTCCTTAACCTTTATATCTTCTTACACAAGATATACTTGATGTTTGGGAGTATCAAGTTATTCTTATTTATGATCCAACCACTATAAGCATGGATTAATTCTAGATGGATCTCTTAACTATACTTTAGGCATGACAACTTATGTCTTGACCTCACTAGGTCCCTCTAAAACTTTAGGCTCTTAAATAGTAGATTGATGTCAATATTCCTTGACAACATGCCCTTTAATTTCATACTTTATAGCACACCTAATATCCTTATCATTAGTTTCATAAACAAATACATTATACATAAATTTATTGGGAGAACAAGTAATATTACCAATCTTGTCCAATTCTTGACATATGACCTCAAATCTTAGCCATAAGTCATCTTCTTCTTCTTTATGAGTGTCACCATCTAGAACATCTTAATCAATAGTAGGAATGAAAACATAATTCTTCCCACTATGGTGATCAATTAAGTTCATCAACCTATGATCACCATACTCATGAATCATATAGTTTCACTCAACATCATGATAAATGTTCACACTTACCTTAGCTTCTTCAAATGGTTGTTCATGCGCAATATAAGTCCCAAGGTCATTATTCTCAAATTATGCATAAGGATCATGCCCATATGCATCTACACCATACTCATCCAAGAACAAATCATAAATTCCTTCAATTTTATAAGCTCCCCCTTCCACATTAGGCTCCTCCTTCTCATGAATAATGCAATTCAAGTTAGAACTTACTTCAATATAAGTCCCAATATGAAATCTTGCAAGAGGCTAAGTTATAATTATCACCTTGGTCCCATACCTTGTCATAAAATCTAATAAGGACTATTCATCTAAGAGATATCCACTTATTTTGGCTATGAAGTCCCTTGAGAGGAAAATTACAAAGTGGGCTAAGAGATCAACCATAACTATGTCTTACAAGATAAGAAAGCTAGGACAATCATGCAAGAAAACCTTTAAGTCTTTTATTAGACATACTATCTTGGTAGGTATACCATCTAATTAAAATACCCCTTTTCTATGTGGCTCATATTTTAGTCTTAGATTATTAGCTACAACTTTGGGCATGACAAAAGTAGAGGCTTCACTATCAACTATGTAATTATGAACCAAATTATCACCTATTATGAGGGTGAGGTAAAATGGTGGTGGTTTATTAGTCCCATTAGATGGTTCAAAAATGGTGTTAGGAGAATTTGTAAATAAAAAATGACTACTACTTTGAATTTAAGATGAATGATTAGTATTAATAATGGACAATTGCTTTTATAATAATTCTTTTTGGCTGGGCATATGAAGGATATCCCATAAATAGATAGATTCTTTGGCACTTTTCAAGGAATCTAATTTGTTTAGAGAATTATTAATCACATTTTCTTGTGTCCTTAAAAGTAAATAATTTCTTATATCTTTAGGAATAGTGGCACCTTGAATAAACCTTACCACATTTTGACTTGTTGGAGGTGTAGAAGCCTTTGAAATTGTCACAAAAACCTATGAAACTATTACACTTGAAGCTATATCTTGTTGCCTTGTAGGAGGATTGGATAGGCCTATGGGAATGCTAATTCAACTTCTTAGAGCCTTCCTCTTTTCCCTTATATTATCTATAAAATATGCTCTTTGATTTATCCCAAAACTATCTTTAACCAAAAAATTGGTGAAAATCTCTCCTTGAGGTTACCAACCCTCATTAACTTACATCATTACCTCATCCTCATTTGATAAGAGTGGAGTAACTAACCCTTTATTCGCTATATCTTGTTCCCCATTGTAATTGGCATCTATGAATTGGTCTTTCTTATAATCTTCTTCATGCACCAAATTACTATGAACTAGGACCATCTCCTTTGAATTGGTGATAGAGTTAGGATTGTATGTATTAGCAAGACTATTAGGATTAGGCTGCCATTATCCTCTCCCTCTTTCATAGTGTTTGCCATACTATTATTGATATGGGTAAGGGTTATAATAGTCACCTTGTTTCACATTAGCTTGTCTATTTTGAGCCTCTAAGGATAAGAACTTTGCTTTCTAATTGTAATTATTTTTTTCTTACCTCATAACCATCCTAGTTTTGGTATTGGCATTAAGAACTTGGGGTACATCTAGAGTACTAGAAGAATCATGATACAAAGGAGGCATATACACTTAGGTGGAAATCTTCCACCTTGGATGAGATTTTTTTTAGCTTTTATAGAAATCTCATATGATTCAAGCGGGGTGGATCCTCCCATAGATTGAAGCATGATTAGAATTTTAGTCCCAATGGCTCTCAAGTAAGTAGGGAACACAAAACTAGTAGGTGGTCTCATATGAGGAGGTAAATTATGCCAAGTCTTCTAAAAATTTTCACTAAAGTAATGTATTATTTCTTTGGGTCCCCTCTTTATCTTGTTGAGCTGATGTATGAGAGAAGCATGGTCACTTTCATTTCTAAATATAGAAGTCAACAACACTCCAAATTCATCTCATGTTGTGATGTATCCACCTTCTATAGTCATATACAAATAAAGATCATTCTCTTTAAGGACATGGCAAGGATTCTAATGGAAATGTTTTCTTGAATGATATTATGGAAATTGTAAAAGTTAGAAACATCTCTAATGTGCTCATTAGGTTTGATATGACTCTCACCATTGAATAGGGGCACACCTTTTGTGGCTTTAGGAAGGATGGCATCATATTCATGACATTAGATTGGATTATCAATGATAAAGGCAATAAAATCATGAGGTCTAGCCATCTATTTTTATTTAAGATCTTTAACTTCTTCATCCTCTTCCACCTTTTTCTCCCTATCAAAGTCTACTCATTCTTCAAATGGTAGATTAGGCTATGGATACTGAATTATAAGAGGGATCTCAAGCTAAATGGGTGGATTAATAAGATTGGACATTCTATAAGAGGATGACCTAATGAGAAACATGAATTATGGTGTAAATTTTATAACAAAATAATGGTCTAAAACCATATTTACTTTGAGGAGTTTCCAAATGCTGAGTAGCACACCAATGTATAGCTAGTGTTTATCAAGACCAACATTCACCTTGACATGCTGTCTTGAGGACAATACATCCCATTGGGCATATCAGAGTTGTTATCACCAAATATTTCACCCTAAGAGAGGTTTTTCAATCCTCTTATATATTTTGGAAACATGGGAACATTTTTAGGTATGTGGGTTTACCTATATTAGAAATGAGCATCTGCGTTTAAGGGCTAGCTCCCTAAATATGTCATGCACTATTTATCACTTAATCTATTACTTACATATGGGAAAAGATTTAGAGAAATACATAAGTTAGACCTAATATAAAGGAGGTGATGCACAATAATGTCTTCCATATGACCATCATATGTATACCATGATGAAACAAAACATATAGACTAGTCTCTAAGATTTAATGGGTTCTAACATGAGTATTTCAATATAGAGGTGAGATGTGAGTATAAACACAAGGAAAATGAACTAGAAGATATATTACACACTCTAAGGATAATTTTACACTTAAAAAGTATTTACACAATAGACTATGCTCTATATGACCTGTTAGACTAGGAGATATTGCTCAAACATGAAAGGATAAAGGAGGGAAGGATAAAGAATTATCACTTCTTATTACCATACATCACTTGCATTATTATACAATTTTTTAAAACTTAGAAAAAGACTTGTATTAATATTCAAAGGAAAAATATAACATCAATCCAATAAGGATTTTCCATACATGTTGTGGTACCATTTACAAGGGTCAAAATGGTAGCTACTTATAGCATTTGAGAGAGAGAAGTGGGAAATAAGAAACCCCAAAAGGTAATCAAATCAATTTAACCTCATTTGAATTATGGTTGCAACTACTTTTGCAAATATACTCATTCAAGCTTCCTAATTGATTAGATATACTTCAAGTGGTTGTGTGGTTATAATATTCTTTCATTGATGATTCCTAATGGTTGTAATGGTAGTATCAAGTGGTTTGAAGCTGAGTTGTGGCATCAATGTAGTTAGAACAATTAGATCCATTTGTTAGAAACTTGTCCTAGTGTTAACAGCTCCAAACTAGTTTGTCATGACATGTACAGTGGAGAGAAAAGGTCCCTTTCATGCAATTTGTCTATTCATAAAACTATTATAGCCTACATGTATACCTTCATAATATCCATCAAAATTCCATCTCTTATTCTAACTAGATCATGCTTGAACTAGTCTCCATGCTCATGGGTCTACTATAGATGGAAAACCACTATAAGACTTGGTTTTCCTATTAGGTCTAAATACACTATGCATAGGTCATTATTATAATAATGGTGAACATAGTTACAAAAATGACCATCCAAGCCATAAAATGCCAAACTAGAGGTCCACACTAATGGTGGTCATTTATATTCCTTATATCTGACTGCATCACTTTGACCACTTCATGGTGTCTGAACCAACTTCAATGGCATCACGATGACCCTACAAAACCTTGTTTGCCTTAGATAAAAATGGCTTCTCAACCTTTATCAAAAAACCATGGGCTCACCTTTGTTTTAGCTAGTCATCAAAATCTAACTCAACTCATTGACCCATTGACTCATCTCACTCTATATATTTTGATCTATATGAATGCCCACAAGTTATTGATTCTCTATCAATTGAACATGCTATTAACATTTGTCATACACACATTTACTTTTGATATTTTTTGACCCCTTTGACCTACCTCACCATTAAATATGAATTTATAATGTAATGTGGTAATTGGGACCCACTATTTGAAATTTAATAGTGATTTTATGGAGCTTAGAATATATGTCCCACAGACCATATTTGATGTCCTATAGAAAATATTTGAAATCTCATAAACAATAAAATTTATGAATAGATAGATATTTAGAGTGCCTTTATTTTGAAGATAGTGTGAACATCTTGTGCTTTTTGACCAACTTTGAAGGCTTAGATCTTGAAGTACAAGAATCATGGAGGCACCAAAATTTCAAAAGATGTTCTTGATACTAAAAGGGACTAAACCATTTGATCCATTAGTCCTAATATTTTTCTAAGTGTATCTAAAAAATTTTCAAGTTGATTGGTCCATTCATTCTTGTATGGCATCATGATGATGGTCTAGTTCATTTAGATATGTATGGTAAATTTAGTCAAATCTGATTGAGGAGCCAACTTTGAACATGTATAACTTCTACCACACTTCGGTGGATGACCAAAAACTTAGAACATAACAATAAAGGACCAAGATGAAAAAATTCATATGATCATTTTCTCTTTAAAATTCCACATGTGTGAGATATGGCCTTGTCAATATGAGGCTAAATTTTTCAAAAAAGTGCCTACTCAAATTTTTTGCCATTAGACTCAAGATGTCTAGATAAACACATTGAAGAAATAGATGAATTATATGAATATACATACTCCTTATAATAAATCTTGACATTACATGGGGTATTTGAAACATTATCCATATGTTCATCCATTAGCAACCTAATCCATGCTCTAATTGCATTGATCATCATACAGACCTACCACTTGCATATATGACTCTAAAATAGTCCCTTATACACCAAATGACACAAGGACCAATTTGTAATATCATCAAAACCTATAATGGAATATTAAAAGAAATAAAATTAGTTAAAACATACCCTATAACATTATAAAAATCCCCTATACAAAACTCTAACTATAAAGGGTTTTTTCTATTTTGGCCTATGGGGAAACATGGTCAACACTTACCAAGCCATAAAAAGACTAGATTTATGTTTTGATCCTACATTTAGACCTAATTGAAACTCTATCCATACAAGAGGGAAATATACATAAATTATATGATAAGGGCATGATCAAATTCAACATTGATCATAACATGTGTGTGATAAAGGTGATCAGTCAATGTAAGTTTATTGATATAAATGAGACCTTCATTCAGGTCATAAACCCTTAAGAGACACTCATATGTCTAAAATCAAGGGTCATTTATCACCTATAGGCATGAATGAGGATACCCACCTATATCAAGCATAAGTTTGGTCAATGCAAGGTATTTAGTTTTCTTGGTCCCTGTTTGAAACATCAAATACATTATCAACATAAAATTGATAACCTTAAGAGGAGAGAAAAAATTTAGACATGTCAAGCTTCAAGTATGGATTAAGAAAATGAAATACAACCTACATCTAGCCAAGATCAAGCGATAAATAAGTAGGTGATTCATACATAAAGGTGACTTCAAGGGAGATTCTTCATGATATCGACTTTCAAATAGGTTATTTAGTTGTTAAGAAATCATCATACAATAGATCAACTCATAGACACTTTGTATATTGGTCAGATTCTTAAATCACATTCAAACATTAAACTCAATCCATATAAATAACACATAATCCAAGGTTACAATAACCCATAATAGGGTTTCTAAAGCTAATAAGACATTTTTTGACTTATAAGGAAGAACATGAGGTTTGCAAAGGTAATTGTAATAGAGTTTCATCCTTTAATTTCAATCAATAGATCCAAAAAAATATGAATGAGATAAAGTGTTGAATAAATGAGTGTCTTAACATTTTTTGACATAGTCATAGCACACTTACAGTCATGCTTAAAGATAGACTTATAGCCATTTGCAAGGGTTTTCTAGTAGAGTGGTCTCTTGAAGTGTTTAGTGTTTAAGATATTGTTTGAAGGAGGAATTAATATGATATAAGATCAAATATATGGTAAATAGGATGATCAAGGACATGTCACTCAATCATTTCACCATAAAAGACCACCTATAGTCAAAGCAAGAGCTGTTAGAACACAAGATTGTTTTTATGTTCTTATAAAATGAGGGCAAAATGATCCATTTCATGAAGTTTATTGATTACCAATGGTTCTTAGAATAATTATGTTTTCAAAGGGATGAGATAGGGCTCTAAACACCATGTGATACATCCAAAACCTCTTCAAACATGCACCTACAACTATAATAATACAGTCTATCATTCAATTTAGTATGTAATTTGTTGATGATAGTGGCCTATAGTTGATTTATATGGTTATTAGTGATTTAATAAGACAAGGATGTTTTGGATGCATCATGAAATTTTAAATGAGTATTAGGTGGGACTAAAAGTACCAAGATGACATGGTCAAGGTAAATTGAAACCTCACCTACAACCATACATGGCAACTTTTCTAGAACAGTCACATGCCTTCAAAGTTCAAACCTAAGATAATTTAAGACAAGTAACCCATGATGTGACTTGACCAAATCAAATTTAAAAATTGATATAATCAAATCCTTGATCAATCACTAAGACTTTGCCAAGCATGAATAAAGATATAATACAAGCATGTTATATGGATATAATAGTGTTTAAGGCCTAAAAACCTAGTTTGAGGTGTCAAGTGGATATAAATATTATACATGTGAGGTTTAAAATGGTATAAATAATCTTCAAGGAATAAATTCATGATGATTAATCACTATACACTTCATCACCTCAAGAACACACACAACACTATTGAAGCAAACAAACATGCTTCTTGAAGGAGCTAAGGTCTGAGTGAGGTGTCTTAGGTATATAATTTAATCAATGAAGGGTGAAAATAATTAAATTAGGAATTTAATATAATATTAAATTCATTATCACCATGCTCAAGTCCAAATCAGGGTGGTGGAAAAAAGAAAAACATAGGCACATACACAATCAATGCATAAGAGGCTAATTCTGTGATATTTATGACTTTTTAGTATTTACGAGTGGAATCAAAGCCTAAAAAATGGTAAAATTCATAATTATGAACTTATAAATATTATAATTCCATTGTATAGGTTATTTTATTGGGGCATATGCCCAATATTTTGACAAAGTCCCCTACTTGTTTGAAGATAGTCGTGATAGAGATAAAAGAAGTTTTTATGGGTTTTAAGATGAAATAGAGGTTTATAAGTTAATTAAAGTGTTTTTAAATCATAATATAATGTTTTTAAATCTTCATACACCTTATTATAGGTGATAGAACTCCCTAATCTAAGCAAGTCATGTCATTGAGGGCTAAAGCAAGAAAACATGCCTATGGCTCTTTGGAGATTACTTGTTTTGTGAATTGTTCAAGATGTATATAGATAGAGAGGGGAGTTTATAAGGAATTTTAAATTTTACATAAATTTTATAATCTCACATTATATAATAAATAGTATCAAACCTAGCTATAAGGACTACATAGTACATGTTTGCAAAAAACCCCACATGCAGCCTCAAAAGCATCAAGACCAAAATGGAGATTGGGAAGAAAATAGAGAGGTCATAGGGATTAAAATTTAATGTTTAAATTTTTATTTTATCCCCCATATCATCATATAGATTCCTGAATCATCAAAACTCATTTTTGGTCCAAAACATAGTTTTAAGCCTAGAAGGCCTATAACACCAAAAGGCATTTTTTAGACCTATCAAGTATGATGAATCCTAAAAAATGATAAAATGAGATGGTATAGGTACAATTATTATGATATAAAGTATGGATAATCATTGGAGGATTCAATTTTAGTCTAAGGATTAAATTCAATTTATGTAAGCTAAGACACCCATTCAAGCTACCTGATCAAGTGCTCATATCTTTCATTGCGTGAGGAGTTTTGCCAAAATATATTATCATGATTTTATTACCCATATTAAATTATAAATAATTAAAAATTTAGGTTGGTTTAGGTCTCTTACTTTATGAAAAATCACTAAGAGCATAAGCATATCTAGAATGCTTATAAACCCTACAGGCAATTTTTTTCACATGGCTATCTTTTCATACCTTTTAAATGGGAACCTAATATTATTAGGGAAGTTGAGTGGTCCATATCATTTATATTAATGGAAATAATTCTGGTTTTTGAGACTTGTACTTTTTGAACCATCCTTAAAAAGGTTCACCTACAAAACTCTCCCAAACCCTCATAATGACTAGTTTTGAGAAAAGTATCATTTATTGCAATAAAAACCTCATGGATCAACCTAAAAACTATTCAAAAATTAATTAAAATTATATAGGTTTCCATCAATGATAATTTTTTATATGGATTTATACGGATCAGGGTATAAATTAGGTTTTTAAGGAAAAAATCACAAAATATGAGGTACAAGGCAATTTACATGAAATCCAATCCATGGATATTGAATATTGATACTTTTTATTCATCCTAAAATCATCATATATTCAAAAATATTCCTGTAATTTTCCTTACCAACACATCAAAAATTACCACTCTATACAAAATTCAAGCTAGTTTGACCTAGTCAACCATGGTGACTAAGCTGTAGGTCTTTCTTCATCAAATGAGAATATATTATGATGTGAGGAGTTAATATAGGTATAGAAATCATTATATTTTTTATGTTTTATGTTTTTATTGTAGGTTCCAATGGTATTCAAGTGAATTAATTAGGCTACTAGGCCTAATTGGCCTAGTAGGCTTATTTGATCAAGCAGTAAAAGAGGAAATTGGTGTTGAATTGATATCAAAGAGTTCATATGAGTTTCCATGCCACTTATCTGATCTTAAAATGTATTTTACATGTAAAACTTATTCTATAAGTTCCAACCCATGCAAATAAGGGCTTAAGTGGGAGTTAGCTAATCTTCAAGACCTATCACTCTGAGTTGACTAGTTGACTAACATAATGAATTCTCCTTGGTTTTCATGATAATAAAGTACATTAACATACTTTGAAATAACTTAAATTTAATATAACTAACCAAATAATTTTGTATCATATTAAAGAGGAGCTTTGATAAGTCAAATGGCCCCACTATTACTTATTTAAATGCCAAAATAGAAGATCATGCAAGACTTTGACACAAGGATACTTCTTGAAGGCTTATTATCAGATTGTAATTGAAATTAGATTGAATTTTAATGTGGATATGACTTATCCTTCTCACCTCTATTCCACATTAGCTAGAGCTTCTCTATTTTTATATATATTTACATTTTCAAGCTAATTTGAAGATCCCTCTCTTAGGCATGATTAAACTTTACCAAGACTAAGATTCGTAACCTTTTGAGATGAATAAAATGAATATTTTTATATTCCATTATTATGGTATAGTGTGTAGTATTGGTTTGATTTGAAAATGTCATAGTATTTTTTCCTTATAACTCTTGATCTCACCTGGTTATTAGTATGCTAACTTATGCAGGTCATTTCAGTGTTTGATGTCATTTGAATAAGCTAATAGTGGATATATCTAAATATTTAGTGCCTTTAATTAGTCCCATTACATCATTTACTTATGTTTTTATCACCTGATAAAACCTCTATATGAAATACTAATGAATGGGATTCATTTGGAGTTATAGATTTAGTTATTTTATTATCTTATCAATGTTTTATAATCTCAAATAGAGTGGATGAACCAGTAATACATGTGTATCACCAATAGTATAATTTGATTTACCTTTTAATTTTCTTATAACTCTTTTCATCCCAAAAATCATATTAGTTTAGTAAACAAAGCATAATTGATACATTAGAGGATCTAGCCTCATCAAAACTAGAGGTCTGGTATGACTTCAAGTGTCCCACACCATAAAGCATTCCAATGTTAGTCCAAGTGTGAAGGGGTTTCAAAATAATCTATTAACCTTCAAATAGGGTGTTATCTAGGTTACTAATAGTTCTGGCATGCCCAGTGGGACATAGATTTAGCCATTGGAGTAAACTTTGTAGTATATTATTCTTCAAAAGTAGTTTCAAGTAATCTTATAGTCCTTATCTCATAATTAAAAGACAAATTTTGTTCATAATTCAATTTTTTTTCATGTGTTTTCTAGGCTATGGAATCTTATGGAGATTAATTATATCACTCATCTCCTTATTAACAATGCCAATATGATCCATATTCATCTCATACCCCTATCAGCCCTACCATGATCCATATCATCCTTATGATGAGCATCGTCAATCACATATAAAGCCTTATCAGTAGTATGATGACTCATACCATTCCTGTGATAACTCTCATGAATCTTATTATCTTCCTGATCAACATAATCAAGTCCCAAAACAATCCATCTCAAGTTTCAAATAAACCATGTTTGGCTATGATAAATAGATGGTAAGCATAGATACTTAAAAGAGATATGGGTAGGAGATATCTAAACATAAAATTTATAACATGAGAGCCCATTTTCAAAAAGCTATAGGTATGTGCATCTTTCATAAGGCAAGTCCATTCAAAGTTTAGTGTTGATATTTTAGACATAGGTGGTCTAATTATAGGAATTAAATATAGGTTGGTGGTCCATGAGAAATACCAAGATCATCATGATCAACAACATGATCCTATTGAAATTCCATTTTATCTTTATGATTAAAAAAATGTTTATCACAGCCTTGAAAAGTCCATTCAGACCATGCCTAGATTTCCTAATAATAAATATATCCAAGAGAGACCTCAAAAGGCTAAAGAAGTATGTTTTGAAGAGGCTAATATTTATGTCTTACAGTAGATCATATAAGAACCTTCATCTTCAAATTTGTATGGATATATCTCTAGTGATTTAGGTCATGATTTTTAGGATCATCTAGCCAAGAAAGTTAAGCTTGTAAATCAACATCTTCAATTTTTGGTGGCAAATGCAAAAGAAACACAAGTTCCTTATTACACACCCATGGCTAAAAAAAGTTCAAAAGTAGAGGTTTCTAAATCCAAGTTCATGACTTGGAAATAAATACAATAATCAAGGGAGAAAGAAGAGAATTCAAGTATAAATTAAAGTGTTGTTCTAGAGAGCAAGCATGATATTATTCAACCTCTACTCCTTCCTCCTCAAAATCCCAAATAGTGTAGTAGAGAGAGGATGCAATGATGATTCATGTTGAGCAACATCAAGAGTAGAATCAAGAATCAATGGTAACTCCTTTATACCTTTCTCATCCTCTTGAGTATTTTTAGGGGTATGCCATGAATATTATTGAAAATAAAACTCTCCTTTGTGAGGAAATTAAATAATTTAAAGATAAGATAAATTAATTTAAAGATGTTGAGGCTAAGGTACGTGTACAAGAACACGTGCAAGAAAAAGAGGTTGATGATATCATATAGAAATATGTTCTAGTTGAACAAGTTGATGATGATTTCCATGAGATATTTGATCACATAGTGGCTACCATTAATTATGATAGGTCATAAGAGCTTGTAGAAGTGATAGAAGTCAAGTACCAACCAACAAAAGAAGACGAAGAAGAAGATGATCTTGAGATCATGCTAGATCAGCAAGTGGATCTTGAAGATGAAATACTAAAATAAGAATTGCATATTCATGATCATAATGAAGTGATTCCAATTGTACTTTAGCTTAATGAGAAACAATAACTATATTTATTTGATGTCATTATTTTAGGTTATTCTTTACTTGATTGTGATATATTTCAAGTTGAGAGAAGTACTTTCATCAAGTAAGAAGCAATTATATCCTCTAGCAATCAAATTATTGAGGTTGTTTTCATAGAAGATGAATTGTTTGAGTCTCTTAATCAAGGTTACCATTTTCTCTCCTCATATTTATAGGTTTGTCTATCCTTGGAAGTTTAGTATGAACTCAAATGGCCTTAATAAGTCATGAAATTAGATCCATCTTTCTTAGAGGCCAGCCTTGCAGACATGAATCAAGAGACACATCAAGATGCTCAACATGATCATAATTAGTTTCTCATAAATGAAGAACAATTGAGATTGTTCCTAAAAATTACATGCATATGGGAGGAGTATGAATGGGTCTTATATTCACATTTATAATTCATGCACCTTAGATTGGTAGTAAAAGAACCATTTGCTTCCCCAAGAGATTATGAAGATGTAAATTCTCTTAGATGCAAAATAGTCTATCAAAGAGAATCCAATCATGTTTTAAGGTTCCATGGTGGATAAAATAGTTTTTAATTTAATCCTATAGAATTATTTTAATTTCAAGTTAGTTGTTTTAGGTTTGTCTTATTTCAATAAGTGAATAGCACAAATAGTAGTTTTCTTCCCTTCTGTTGTGTTTTTCCTATTTTCCTATTTCCCTAGGTTAGTTGTCATTACTTCTTAGTTTATTTTTTATTTCATTTTAGTCTTATTGTTTTCACATTCAAAGCAAGCTTATCAAAGTTCAAAAGTCTATTTGGAGTTTAGGAGAGTCATCAAGTCATGTTGTCATGTTTCAAATTATCATTGTCATGTCAAATCCATTGTGTTATTTTGACTAGTAAGCTGGTAAACCCATATGAGTCACCATAAATGTTGGAAATTTGGCCTATTAAGGCCAAAATTCAACCCCTATAATCAAAAAAATTTCTTGGTACTATAATAAGAATATTCAAGTGGTCCAAACCATGTATTTTAGTTTAAAAAGGTCAAGTTTTGGTCATTTAAGGACTAATATGGATTTAAAAGGTCAAAAAATCATTAATAAGACATTTAAATACATTAATATTTGTGTAATTACCTAAGTCATAAAGTTTCATAGCTTTGTACACAAATTTAATCTTGGAAAAGACTAAAAAAGACTCTCACATGCCAATTTTGGCTAAATATAGATGTTTAAAATCCTATTTATTGTGATAAAATGTCTCTTGACTCATGGTTTGTTTCTTATGCATTAAATTTGGTGGTGATGAGATTAAGTTGGAATAAAAAGCAAGTTAAGAGCCATTTCATGCATTCTTTTCAAGAATAATACAAAATTGTATGGCCTACCTTATAGTAGAAGTCTAAAGTGGGAGGATGAAGGAATTATAGATCTCATAGAATATTTTCATGGTAATTATACTCTAAAAAAGCTCAAAATCAATTTATATCCTTCACCTTTCTATTTCTCACATAGTGAAAGCCTTCTAGGTTTGATGATGGTATGACCATGAAAGAGAGAATCTAGGTCTAAATTTTGGGTCAAAAAAAGTAGACTCAGAGGGATTCCTACTATATCATGTGTTTTGAGTTTGGTATTCTCTCCCTAATGAACCATCCATTTTAATTCAAGGTATAATTCTATAGTCTTATATCTAGGAGGGTAGTCAGTTTTATGCATTTTCTCCTCACTAGGGCATCATTTCAAGAAAACTCTAGTTTATAAAGATTCTTAGGAAAATGATTCATCCTTACATGGAAATATTTATGTATTTTTCACATGTGTGAGGTAAATTAAAAATTATGAATATGTCTCTAATGTAAATCTACAATCTAGATTCTTCTAAGAACATTGTATGGCCAAGGAGAGAGAAAACAACATCAAGTTTTCATGAAATATTATTTGTAGTGTCTCAATAATTTTCACATGTCCTAAAAAAAATATTCTCAAGGTTTCATGAATATTCATAGAAATTATTCCACAATTGTGCTCTCAAGAGCTCTCAATAATTACCTATTTAACAAAATTTAAGGTTTCTTAGCATATTTTGAGGTTTTAACATTGTTCTAGGTTTCAATTTTTCCTTATTTTCCTCCTCCAATGGCCTCAAAACTAATACATTATGTCAAAGATATCATCATGCTTGAATATGGATCTTAAAATTTGTCTTGGTACACTCATTTTATACTCATCTCACTTCAACTATCATACACTATCTTTTTTAACTGTGTTCAAGCCTCTTTTCCACCTTTTATTCATCGTTTTCATCTCCCTTATCCATCACCACCCCTTCCACCAATCTCCATCTCACCAATACGTAATGAGGAGGAGTCAAGAACAAGTAAGATATTATCACTACCTTTCAGTATGGATATATACACACCAAGCAAGCATTTAAATAGTCAAGAAATGATGACATACATTAGTAAAAGGGGTTCTCAAGAAGTGTTTCAAGAAGATGCTATCTTGAGGACACTAGAATGCATAGTTATCACATGAAGAAGTTGAATTCATCACATAAATATTACTTGGAAGGAAATATAGGTTCATAAAGATTATTTGTGACCTTTCCAATGGTTTATAGCTCTCACATGTCCATACAATAGTCAAGTATAGTCAAAGGATCTCATGAAGATGAATGTTTAAGAGGCATGATAGAAGGTGTTCTATTGAAGTTATTTTTTCAAATCAATCTTCAAAAGATATAAAAGGAGAATATTTTTTTTATCCTACCTTTGGTCCTAATTAAAACTCTATCCATATAAGAGGGACATATACAGTCATCATATGTGAAGGAAGGGAATGATCATTGTGAAGGTTTATTCATAACATGAGTGTGTGGTAAAGGTGAGAAGTAAATGTTGATTTATTAATATAAACGAGACCTTAATTTAGGTTATAAACCCTTAATATAAACTAACATGTCTATAATCAAGGGTCTTTTATCACCTACAAGCTTTAATGAGGATACCCACCTACAATAGGCACATGTTTGGCCAATGCAAGGTATTTAGTTTTCTTGGTGCCTATTACAAAAATCAAATACAATATCAACATTAATTTGATAAACTCAAGAGGAGAGACATAATACAAACATGTTAAGCTTAAAGTAGGGTTTAATAAAAGGAAATACAACCTATAGCTAACCAAGACCAAGCTATATCTAAGTAGGTGATTCATACTTAAAAGTAATTTCAAGGGAGATTATTCATGATGTAGACTTTCAAATATGTTATTGAGTTATTAATAAATCATCATACAAGAGATAAAATAATAGACACTTAAGGGAATGATCATTGTGAAGGTTTATTCATAACATGAGTGTGTGGTAAAGGTGAGAAGTAAATGTTGATTTATTAATCTAAATGAGACCTTAATTTAGGTTATAAACCCTTAATATAAACTCACATGTCTATAATCAAGGGTCTTTTATCACCTACAAGCTTTAATGAGGATACCCACCTACAACAGGCACATGTTTGGTCAATGCAAGGTATTTAGTTTTCTTGGTGCCTATTCAAAACATCAAATACAATATCAACATTAATTTGATAAACTCAAGAGCAGAGACATAATGCAAACATGTTAAGCTTAAAGTAGGGTTTAATAAAAGGAAATACAACCTATAGCTATCCAAGACCAAGCTATATCTAAGTAGGTGATTCAGACTTAAAAGTGATTTCAAGGGAGACTATTCATGATGTAGACTTTCAAAGATGTTATTGAGTTGTTAAGAAATCATCATACAAGAGATAAAATCATAGACACTTTGTATATTGGCCAACTTCCTAAATAATATTCAGACCTTGAAATTAGTTCATACAAAACACATATAGGTCAAGACTACATTCACCTATAATAGGGTTTTGAAAGCCATTAAGACAAATTTTGACTTATAAGCAAGAACATGAGGTTTGCAAATGAAATTATAACATAGTTTCATCCTTGAAGGTTAATCAATGAAGTAATAAAAATATGAATGGGATCAAGTATTGAAGAAAGGAGTTTTTGAACATGTTTTATCATAGTCATAACACATCTACAACCATGCTTAAGTGTAAACCTATAACCATTTACAAGGGTTTTATAATAGAGTTGTCTATTGAGGAGTTTAGTGTTCAAAATGATGTTTTAAGGAGGAATAAAGATGATCTAAGATTATACAAAGGGTAAATAGGATGATTAAGGACATGGTAGTTAGTTATTTCACCATAAAAGACCACCTATAGTCAAAGCAAGAGCTATTAGAACACAAGCTTATCTTTAGGTTCTTAGAACATGAGGGGAAAGTGATCCATTTCATGAAGTTTATTGATTATCAATGGTTCTTGGAATAATGAGGTTTTTAAAGGGATGAGATAGGACTCTAAATGTATAAACATAATATTTTCAACTTTTATCAAATACTCATGCTTTACATATTGCAGGAAACCATTGAGACTCATTTCTTTGAGTGCACACCCTAAGGGGTTCACCGAGAAAGGGGTGGTATACCATTAGTGCTTCACAAGATTGTTTTCCCTTATTTCCACTTATTACCAATCCAACCAACTCCTTAAAAACCATTCCCTAAGCTATTAATCCTTTTTTTCACCCTCCTATAGTATTTTTAACTCTCTATCCCTCTTTTCTCACCTTTATTCCTTTTTGATAGTTAGTTGTGCTAGGTTGACTGTGTTGACCCTATACAGTTTTGGGTGATTTTCACTTAAGAACTAGTTTGTCTCTTAGTAGACCTAGCTCGTAAGCTAGTGAATAATTATCTAAAATTGTGCTAGGTTAATTGGGTTGACCCTATCGGTTGAGATTTTTGGAAGGGTTTAAGGTCAAATTTGCCTTTATATACAAGAAATTTTCATCATTATTTCATATGCAATCCAAAGTTATTATTTGCTTATGCTTATTTACAGTCTACTCTTCCAAAATTCTATTTGAAGAGTCTTATCTTAGGGTTTCTACTTAGATAATCTAATCTTCTGGATAATTTTTGGATGCTTTGGCCTTTCATAATGATCCTTACAAACCATAACAACCTCTTACAAATCCCCTTTGGCCAAGGTAGATATTGAGTGTTGAGGGGTTCATCATTCAGGTAAGTATTCTCTAACTTTACTCCTCTATTTAGTAGATAAAAATAACATAAGTATCGGCTTAGAATAATATTACTCATCTTATTCCATGTATTAGGTTCTTGCTCATACATAGCTTAATTGAGATTCTCCTGTACATGTTTTGATTGCACTAAACCTTCATATTGTGACACAAGCTTTGGTGAGCACTAAATTATATTAACTTTACTTGTTATTAGTTTAGTGAGATATTAAAACATGGGACTCCCTTAGGGTTATTGTGTGATTATAATTGACTAGAGGATTTGGAACCCTCCATAACATGTTGTATTATGATAAGAGATACCTTAATTAGGTATAATAGATCCTCATATTGATCATGTTCTCGCTTAACAAATATGCCCCCAATTAAAAGTGTATGGTATGATCTATCTTATCCATATTGGGATAGATTTATAGACATGATGCATTTTTGATTGCATACATTTTGGTGATCCTGATGTGAATCTAACCCTTCCAGGTTTTATTTCACATTTTTCATTATTTTATCATTTTATTGTCTATATAATACTAGGTTGATAGTATTTACAAAGTTCTAACTTATGTGCACAAGTTTAACACTTAGTCACATCAGTATGACTTTATTCTATTTTTGCAAGTTTTTTAGACTTTAATTTAGACTACCAAGTCAACCCAATCAACCCTATAAATTTTAGGCATCCAGTTCAACCTAATAGGTCAACCCAGTTGACCCTGTACACTTTCAAACATCTAGTACAACATACTAGGTTGACCTAGTCAACCCTGTACATTTTTATGTTTTAAAAAAATAAGATATGTAAAGTTAGGTTGACCCAGTCAACATAGTTAGCATAATTTGTAAGTGTAAATCAAGGTACTTCAAAATTAATCTTATTTTCTTCTACATCCTCCAACCCACCAAGGTTCCTTTCTATCTTTATTTATCATTTCTAGTATTTTTTACAATTTTGTTTTCATAGTTTGTAGTCTTTAAAACTACCCCTATATAGTTAACTAGGTCAACCCCTATCAATGTAGTTTTGTATTCTATATTCTATCTATAAATTTAGGTTGACTCTATCGGTGTAGTTAGTATTTTTACCATTAATTCCATTGTATAGAGGTGACACTATCGACCCTCTTCTATATTCTATGTATACACTATCAACTGAATGACACTGTATTGTGTTTCAAAGTTGGAATTAACCTTTATATGTTAGTAATTAGCTTACACTTTCATTTCTTATTGCTTGTATGCTTAGAATAGATCACATAATCTAATTTAGTGGTTTTCCATATACCTATTAGTAATTTTTCTTGTCAAGGCCAAATTACTACCCATATTATTTCAAAATTTTCATAGAATGGTCAATTTCCCTTCGTAGCTCATCAAAATGGTTAAATATGGTCTAAAAGTGCTAATTTGGGTCAAAAAATGCCAAAATGGGGTTAAAAATCATAAAAAGTTATCAAAAAATTCCAAAATATCTTTATTCATGTTCAAAAAGGTGAATTTATCCCAAGTCCTAAGTTTCAAACATTAAAAAAGTGTTTTAATATGTTTTATAGCCCAAAATAGCCCCAAAATAGCCCACACATGCCATTTTGAAAGTTTAAAATAATAAAAAGGTAAAAATTATTATTTTTTCATGTAATTCCACTAAATTATTCTAAAATTTTCTTTTCCAAGTGGTGGAAGGCCTTGGTTTCCTTTTAAAAGGCAAAAAAGACTCTTTTCCTTCATTTTTGAAGCAATAGTACATAATCCATACATCTAGGGCTGAGAAAGTCTTTTTCAAGGAATTAATATGCTTTATAAATAATTCCATGGTTTTTCATGGCCATACATGCACTAAAATAGCTTCTTTTAGATTTCTTGCTTGTTGGCATAGAGAGACATGCCTATAGGCTTTCTACTGGTATGTTCTGCTGGAGGAAGGTACATATCTAAAATATAGGGTGAAGAAATTATACTCAGATGTCTACTTGATGGTTTAATTGGTTTCTCAATTGGATTAGCTAGGCTCAAGAACCATCTAGTTGAAGTCAGGTCAAAGTTTTCTTCCTAGCAACCAAAAAGGTGGTTGTTTTTATTTAATTTCTATTTACTTGAGTAGAGTTATTAAAAAAATTAAAGTTGTTATAGAATCTTAAGGACATTTTATATCCTTCCATTATATCCTTGAGGTATTCATAATATAATTTAAGGTTAAATAGAGGTCACAAATTTAGCTAGTCCAAATTTGCATCTTATAAGGAAGAGTTCTATGGTCCAAGAGGAAAAAGGCAGTATCAAATTGTCAAAAATTTGTGTTTTTCAACATATATATCATATTTATCATGATTTCAAATCATATTTATTCAATTTTCATGGCCAATAAACCCATCTCCATGCTCTCAAAGTGCTTAAATGGGCTAGTTTAACATATTTTAAGGTTTCTTAGCTAATTTTAAGGTTTTTTTTTAAGAAAACCAAGTTTAAATTTTGGCCTCTTTCCCTCTTCTAATGATCTCCAATTTCATGTTGATATGATGGATATCTCAAGTTTGCATATGTTTTATCATTTAAGGCTTTGTCACCGTCCTTCATCCTCTTTTCCCACCTTCACCTCAATCACCCACATCACTATCATATTAGCCTTTTCACTATGTTTTCACTCCATTTTCACCCTCTTATCATGATCCCCCCATATTTCCACCTTATTTCATCAAATCAAACTTCATATCCATATCCATTTCATAAATCTTGTCAAGAGAGCCAAGGGCTAGTGAAGCTACCCCAAGAAGAAGCAGAGGGTATGGACCAATCAAAGCATTAAAACACTGTCTATATAAGGTAAAGGAGAGTTAGGTATATTCAATAATGTAATGACATTTAAAAGGTGAAGGAGAGTATTGAAATTGAAATAAAGTATAAACTAAATCATTATCATGAAAAGGTAAGAATTTGGAGATCACCATAAGCATCAAGGGTAGATATATCACCAAGTTACAAAAGTGACCTACAATAGATGGAAAATAGTCATAGAGACACTATGAAGTTATCAAACCCAAGGGGTAATGACCTATCTTCTTAAGGATTATTCCATAACTTAACTGAGCTTAATGGAGGAGAATAACAAAGTTCAAATCAACTTTTGTTCTTTATGAATGTCTTATCATTGTCACTATCCATACAAATGGCAATTACTATATGAGTTTAGCTAAGGAAGGCACTTAAATATTTATTAAGAGGTCAATATTATAGTGAGGAAAATGACATGTGAACATTCATGTATGGGTTGAGGTTTTAATCTTATTTAAGCTTCATTATTGAATATAGATAGTTATATGCCTACATTGAGTACACTCACATGCCTGTGTTTGTCTAGGATAGCCTATTTACATGTAAATTGCATTTTGAGACGCTTCAAGTAATAGGTTTTGATCAACAAAAGAATAAAAACATGCTTAGTATGGAAAAATATTCCTATATTAGTGGAGAATTATTGATTCATGAAGGAAGAGTTTACAATCACGAAGTAGCCTATAGCCTATATAACTACCTACAACCTTGCCTTTCTTCCATATAATCAAGCTTAAGAGCATTCATAACCTAATGGAAAGTGTGAAGAAGGAACCATTTGTTTTGGACCAATGGATTTTATCACATTGGATAGAAGAAGGATTTAAGGAGTAATAAAAAAGAATAATCATTGTCTTTCACACATTATAGTCAATTAGCACCTTACAACATGCCTATATAGACAGTCAACTTCAACCAAGTGGGTTTTAGACATTTTGAGAACCTAAAATGCATATGGATCATCCCAAGAAAAGTATAATTCAATTAAATTTTGGTAATAAGTATTATTTGAAGTTAATAATTTAATTTGTATGGTCATGACTATGTTAGTTATGAACCTATAGTCCCTTGTCTGTATAGGGGCAAGTTACCCTAAAAGCCACAATTAAAAATGTTTTGATATTTGAAAGGAAACTAAGATTTTAAAGAATCAAAAGGGAATTTATGTTGATTACCTTTCATAGGAAAGAGAAAGTCCAGGTATATGAAGACTTGATGAGGCTATAGGATAAATTGATCACCTACATCCCTACATCCTAAAAGGAGACTACCTATAGCCATAAGGCTTTTTGTATATCTAGGTTTGATAAGTAGCTAGTAACACAGTGGTGCCTAAATAGTTATATGTTGATTTTTCATTGTCAAGAGGGTTAAATTGTATTAAATCTCTCAATAACATGAAACATGCTAAAGGTTCATATAAATATATAGTAACATAGTCATAAGTCATCCCTTTTTAAGGCTTAATGGTGACACAACCCATAGTGTTAAGACCAAACACAATATGGGTCTATTAAAGTTTGAAATATATATTCATAACTATTAATGGATGACATAGCTAAGAATATTTAAAACCTATATATTTAGATGACTCCAAAATCATTTTAGGGTTTCAAAGGTTTACCTATAGTTAGCTTAGGTGAAGGAGGATGCTACAACCATTGTAGTAAGAATGAATCAATTCGAAACCCTATGTCATGACAAAGAAGTAAATGAGGGTTTTGAGCTTGTTTTTGGTTTTATGAAATATTAAAAGCATAAGAATAATTTAAAATATTTTTTTTTTTCATGATGTTTTGAAGGGATAAGGATCTATGAGAACCTATAGTCAACCATGATCATCTACAACCAAGTACTTCAAATGCTAACACAGTGAGCTAGGCTATAGAGATTTCTTAGGAAGGATGAACTCCTTATGGATTTTTGAAAACCTCTAAATTTAAAATCATACCAAGAATATTTTTTCTACCTATTACCAATATATCTAGGTTCCAAGCATTGTTCACTATTTGTATAATCCAAGGTAGGCTACAACTAGGTAAGGGTTTTATGACCTAGGAAGCCTATGAAGAAGGTTGAGAACCTAAATCACTAATTAATAATCTTGTTAAGTAAGAAGGTTTAAATAATTAAAATTATTATATGGATATCAAGTATCTATATTTCTATCTTATAATCAAGAGACACCAAAGATACATTCTACATGTTTGTATGTGTACTTACTTGCAATAGAAGGTGCTAGATTATCCATTCATCTCAAGAAGCATCATAACCTAAATCCTAAGACATTATCAAAGGGAAAGGTGTTGAATATGATGGTATAATTAAGTAAATATAATCAATTTTAGTTAATGTTTTCATCCTTTCATACCCAAAGAGCCACCTATAGTCATGCTAAACTATAAGGTTATCCTCACAATCATGACAAAATGAGTTTCAAATCTCCCTCAAGACAAGATGGGCACATGCATGTATCCTAAATAAATGGGTTATCTTGGAATTATAAATACTTTTGAGAGTTTCAAATTTATTTTTGGTCATAGGACAAGGATGCTGTTACATAATGCATGTTATTGTATGGAATATGCCTAATTCAAGGTCTAAAAAGTTTGAAACTAATCAAATAGGTGAAGAAGATGTGTAGAAAGATATATTTCAGAATAAATTGTATTATAACACCTTTTTAACATGTTATGACTACTATAAAATCTCAAACTTGATCAATAGTTAACTAGGTAAGCAAAATGCAGTCATTTGAAAAGCCTAAATGCATTGGTTGAGGGTCTTGATATGCTTGAAAACAAGGGTAGAGGTTATTTATAAAATCTTTTAGAGAATATTGAGATTAATTAATGTGTTTTTGATCTTTAATACATCCAATTCTATTAAATTAACCTTGAAAACATAAAAACTCTGTCAAAAATGTAAACAATCCATGCATGGAGGTCAAAATTTGGAGGAAATTAAAGATTTTGGGAGCTACAAGTAGAGTTAAGACCTAAAATTTTGTAAATATGGTAATAATTAGTTGGGTAACAATTTTAATACATTTTATATCCATTTTAAAAGTAAAAATATTCTAATTTTGTCTCAGACCTCAGCTTATTTATTTGAGGTCGCCATTAGAGCATGCTTCATCCTGGAGTGCCTCAAAAGCTTTTAGTACAAATAAAAATATTGATAAGCATGAGATAATGTTTATAAATCATAATAAGACCTTAAAACATTCTAAAAAATCTGAATTTTACGCAAACCATGCTCACATAGTGTTTTGTAGGTAAATAGTCACTTAGGTCAAAAAGGGCATTTTTGGACTTTTCAAGAAAAATGTGCTTTGAAAGTGATTTGATAGCATGTTACAGGTCATATAATGATATTTTTAGGATTTTTTAAGCTTTGAAGGAGCTATTTTCATTTTTATGAAGTTTTTTCACTATTTGTAGTTTAGGCACCCTTCCAAACCACCTATTCAGATGCTCATTTTGTTCACCACATGTGGAATTAGGAAAAAAGATCCTAGTATGTTTTGAGTACCCATATGAAATTTTAATTAAATAAAAATCGAGATAATTTTATTTTTTGATCTTTATGAATAATCGCTAAGAGTGTAGGCAGCTTAGAATGTAGCCAATTTCTCATAGGCATACTTCATTTACATGGTAACTTTTCATATATTTTTCATGGGAGTCTAATATTTTTAGGGATGTCATAGGAATAAAAATGATACAAATAAATTTAATTATTTAAATATTTTGAGTTATGTACCTCATGAATCATCAGTTTGAAGTTTCAGCTTTAGAACCTTCCTAAGCACCTTAAAAACTAGTTTTGAGAAAAGTGTATTTTATTGCAATAAAATCACTATGAATCAACTTAAAACATTTTAAAATGTAAATTTAACTCTGATAAAATTATATAAATGTATTTTTTATGTATGGATATATATGGATGAGGGAAGAAATCACATTTTCTTAGAAAAATGAGTGTAAAATGAAGTAGAAGGCAATTTAACAGAATCTAATCATTGGAGATTGAAGCTTATAAATTTTTATGTGTCTTAAAATATTAATTTGGTCATAAATAATCCTATAGGTTCTTCTATTAGCTCAATAAAAATTTCTAGTTTGCTAAAAATTTATGCAAAATTGGCCTAGTCAAGCATGTTGACTAATTGGCAAAATTTTCTCATCAAAATCATAACTTTGATGATTAAGAACTATTTTTCAGGTGTATTTTGTTGTTTTTTAGGTTTCATGGATTATTTTTTAGTTTTCATGGCATCTAGGTTTATAAAATGGACCCATTTGGCTTTCTAGTTAAATTGGCTTAATTGTTCAAAAGGCTAAGTTTGAGTTTGATATTAGAAGGCTATTAAAAGAGTTCCAAGGGAGTTTATATGCCATATATATATTATTATCATGAACATTCATGCACTTTTCATTCCTTAAGGTTCGTTTGATGTTGACTAATCTTGAGCTCTAGTTGACTAATTGTCAAAGTGATACATCTACTCTTGGTTTCCATGCAAAAGGGGACTTTCAATGTTCCAACTCAACTTCAAGTTCAAATCAAGTGGATTTTATGTTTGAATATTGGTCTATCATCATGCATGGAGAAATATTTTACTTTCCACTTGGGCCCACCTCCTTATTTACATGCCAAATTTGTATTCATGCATGTTTGGAGATTTTTTAAAGAGCTTTGTTTATTTTAAATATTAATTTTCCAACTTGGCCCCACCACCATATTCCTACACCAAGTTTGGAGAAGCATGCATTTTTATAAAGATAAAATATTTTATTAAATATTTAAACATTGTAAAGGGATTTATATCTTAATATAGTCAACCAAGACTAACCCTTCCTCTTTTAAACTCCACATTATCTATAATTAGGGTTAAAAACTTATATATGGGCTTAATTAAGACATTATAAAAAAAATCTTGAAGCAGAGCAAAAATTGTAATTGACACCATTTATCAAATAAAGATGATTTTTTGTATATGTTTTTTAATTAGAATAGAGTGTATTTTTTTATTATGTACCATCATATAAGTGAGATATATATCCCATTTTTGTAGGTCCTTTTCTTACCAACTATGAAAATCTCATCCTCTATAGGTTATTTGAAGAGGTGGAATATAATTTGCTTTACAAGATTCTTTTAGGCCTTCTTTTGAAACACTAATGTTCAAAGTTGATTCTAGAGTTTTCTTTTAGATTAATATGTGTCTATTATTTAGTTTCAAAAATATTTTAGAGAATATCAATCATTCAAGTGCATCACCCCATTTAGATAAGATTTCCCATTTTAGTTTCTTTTTCCATTTTCATTCCTAAAAATCAAAATAGTTTAGTTTTTAGAGATAAATTTTAAGGGAACCAACCCTCTCTAAAGGTTCTTCTCAACACATATTCAACCAAACTTTGAGAAGTTCCAATTGTATTAGTTGGAGAGGTGTGCTTACACATCTTATAATAAGGTGCACTCTAGATTGATAATAGTTTTGGGCATGCCCAGTGGGACTTGTTCACATTTTTGAATTATTATCTATGTATCTAAGTATTATAATCATTTCTATATTTTCATTTTTAGATCTTTATATTTTTATTGCCACCAACATTTGTCACAAGACCATCTACAAAAGGGAAAGAAATATATTTCTCTAAATTATCTTACCAGCCAAAGAAGAAGAAAGCTTCTTAGCCAAATCCAAATCCTATGCCTTATATTTCCCCTATTATTTCACAAAATCCTCCTATTTAAGCCAATATTGTTCAGCCAAATATTGTTATAAATCTTATTCCTTAGATGGTTATTTCCAGAAGATAGCCTTTTATTACATTCAATGGTGTAAGTCCTCTAAATCTCAATCAATGGGATGATATTCTAGTTTCATCTCTGAAGGCTCTTCTATATTTTACAAGATAAAATATAACTCTTATAGATAATATTGTATATATTGATAATATTTGTTTATTGCATCATATGACATAGGAAATTGTAGTAATGAGGTTGTTGGCAACTTGTTTCAAATGGAAGGCACTTTAGTGGTACCAAGGTTTGACTCCTGCATCAATCAATAACTAGGATGAATTTGAAGAACTTCTTTTCAAAAAATTTGAAGATAAAATTGATCATATTTCACTTGTGAAAAATCTTAAAACAATTAATATATTCAACCATGAGTTCATGGTGGATTTCAATTATAAAATCTAGAAGACTTTAGATAGAATTCTAGCAGTCATCAAGCCTACACCCAACTATGCTTTTATGTATTATCTGAAAGATCTTAATTCATATGTGGATATAATGATCCAATAAATTGGAGGTAATACCTTACTTGAAGCTTTTGAATTAGCAATCAAGGATGAAAATTTATTTATACAATTAGGCAAGTTATATCTAAGACCTCCAATGCCTCTTTTTCTAGATATCCATCTTCCTACTCCAACTATTGCTCCGATTCCAGAGTCATCAAAGATCCATAAAATAGAAGGTGATCAAACTAATATATTTGGGAAGATAGAGAGTATTCTTAAGGATCAAACCAACAAGTTAGTTGTAATTGAGAGGCAACAAGCTCCATCATATAGGCCATATCAGAATACTAATGAGAATTATTAGCCAAATAGGCCATCCTATCAATCCAATTAAAAAGGACAAGGGTAGAATTTCTCAATCAAGGAAATATAATCCTAATGCTATAATAAATTCAAGATATATTATCACAACTTAGAGAAATTATGCTCAATAAGGACAATGGAACACTCAATGGGATCAAGTAAACAACATGACAATAGCTCCAATTGATGAGAGTTCTCATCAATCTTTCATGCAAAAAATTTTAGTTCTTCCTTCATTTGAAAACTAGCCACCTTATAAGAATAAGGAAGCCTCTCTAACCTATGGATATATTCCTTAATTCACTAAAGTATAAGTGCCAAACTAGTAAGGATAAGGTACTGGTAAGGCACCTATCAAAACTACATTTCTAAACTTCCAAGAAGGTGAGAATTCTTTTGAGAATGTTGCTATAAATCAAAGTCAAGATTTACCTAATGTTTATAATTTAGTTGAAGCCCATACTAGATCCAAGAAAAGATAAATTGGTGAAGGTTTAGGTCTTGAAAGGGTAGCCCCTTCTTCTCAACCACAACAAAAGATAACAATACATGAACTGCCTCAAAAAATTTCAACTCAGCAAGCTCAAGATACAAAAGATAAGAATGTGAAAGCGCCTTATATTCCTCAATTTACACAACATTTGGGAGATCCTTCTCCTTAAAAATTATAGTCAAAGTCAGCCACTTCACCACTCAGTATTATGGATCATATGAAGAAGACTACAATATCAATTTCAATGTGGGATACTCTACTAATTCTAGGACAAAAGGAGTACATGCAAGAAGATCTTTCAAAGCTCAATATCTCTCAAAAGCCACCTAAAAAAGAAAGAGTAAGTGTTGTCCTAACTAATTATAATTCATATATTAAATCTCAAATTCTTAAGGTGACTAAACCTCCTCCATTTTACCTTTTTGTTATCATTGGAGATTGTCTAATTCATAACTATATGATTGATAGTGCGGTTAGTATTTATATCATGCCCAGATCAATAGCTGATAAGTTAGGATTGTAGTATGAAACCCATGATAAAGGTGTATTCAAATTAGATGGGTCTCCTACCAATATTGTATTTGTGTTGAAAGATATAAAGCTAATATTAGCTTCTTGTCTAAATTTCACCATTTTATAAGATATTATTGTTGATCTACCTCCATATTTTTCACTATGCCTATCCAGAGACTTCACTGTCAAGGGAGGTTACCTTTCTTAAAATTGGTCATACATGGTTTTTAGAATCAAGTATGGAACCAAATTAACTATTAGATCAGAGTCTATTTCCATATTTCATCCTGAGCCATATATGCCAAATATGTAAAATGTGAATTACAATATTTCAGAAGAAGATGATAACAACATTGATCAAGAGATTTCTAAGCCTCTTGAAGGCATTCTAGATCTTCTCTTGGATGAGTGGGTTGATTATAATAATGGACATGACCCATACAAAAGTATTGAAGATGTTGGTTTTGGATTTTACTATATGTACAAAGAATGTGACTTATTGCCTGGTTTCACTAGCTCTGTGTAGGATCAAGGAGTTTGGAATCTATTTTTTGATGGATCTAGAATAAATAATGGTAGTGGGACTTGTGTAATGTTTGTTTAACCATAAAATAAAAGGTATTATTTTTTTTAAGACTTCAATTCAATTGTACTTCCAATACTATAGAGTATGAAGCTCTTATTTATTGTTTTCAGTGGGCTAAAAAGAGGGATATTAAGCTCTTATAGGTAAAAGGTGATAGTGAATTGGTAGTCCAAAAAGTTAGAGGTTTAAGTTTAGAAAATAATCCTATTTTGAATGACTAAAAACATAGAATTTTGGATCTCATGAAATATTTCCTTAAATTTGACATTCCCTCTATTCCTAGAGGATCAAATTAGCATGCTAATAGACTTATTGCCATAGGAGCACAGTATGATATTCTGGATCAGATTAAGGACAAAAAAATCAGACCCAAATCAAGGTGGTATGTAGGAATTTAGTTATAAATAATGATGTAAGTTTCCAAGTTTTTCTATTTTGACAAGAAAATATCATATTTTCTATAGAATGAGGTAGAGTTTTACCAAAGAAATCATGATAAATTACAGAATCAATATGAAAATCAAATTGTGTAATTAAAATAAAACAAGATACCTAAAGGTTTGGTGAATTTATAAATCATTTTCAATGAATATGATCAGCTAAGGAAAGACAAAGTGAGTATTTCTTCCAAAAAAGAACATTATGAGCCAATTAGCATATCTAAAGGTAAGAAACTCAAGTTAAGTATAGTGAATACTTATTCTAAGAGAGTAGCTTTCATTTCATTATATCAAGAGTTTATGGATGTTTTGGCTTGGGAATACCATGATTTGAAGGGTTTTGACCCTAGATTAGCATATCATATTATTGAATTAGAACAAGATGCAAAATTGGTAAGACAAAAGCAAAGGCTAATCAACCCCAAGGTTGAGATTCTCATGAGAAAGGAGATTACAAAGCTGATTGAATAAGGTATTATTTTTCCTATTAAGAATTCAACATGGGTAGAAAATCTTGTACCAGTAAGGAAAAAGAATGGAGAGATAAGACCTTGTGTTTATTTCAAATATTTGAATAGAGTATCATTGAAATATCACTATCCACTTCCTTCCATGGATCAAATCTTGCATAGAGTTTCAGGTTCACATAGGTTTTCTTTATTGTATGGGTACTCAAAATACAACCAAATATTGGTAAAAGAGAAAGATCAATATAAAACCACTTTCACTACCAAATGGGGTACTTTTGCTTCCAAGAAAATGCCTTTTGGACTCTTCAATGCTAGAGCTACCTTCCAAATGGAAATGGATATTGTTTTTCATGGTCTTTTGAGTGAAATGGTTTTATTATATCTTGATGAAATTAAAATATTTTCAAAGGATTCTAATGATCATCTAACACATTTGAAGATTTTTTTTGATAGATGTAGAGAATTTGGAGTTTTTTTGAGTCCAAAGAAATGCATCTTTTTAGTACATGAGGGGAGACTTCTTGGACATGTGGTGTCTAAATATGGTATTTACATTGATCTAAAAATAATATAGGAAATCCTTGCTCTAACAATACCTAAACATAAGAAAGGATTATAGAGCTTCTTGGGTAAGATTAACTTTATCAGAAAATTCATTCCTAGTTTTGTAGAGTTAGTAAAGCCACTTACTCAAATGCTTAATAAACATCAAGAGTTCACTTGGAGTAAATAAGGTAAAATAATTTTTGAAGCTATCAAATAAGTAATCAGCAAAGCTCCTACTTTAATCAATCTAGATTTTAGTAAGGATTTATTCTTATATGCTTTCTCTACTTTCAGGACTATTTCAGCCATGCTTATGTAGCAGAATGATGAAGGTTTGGAACAACCCATTACTTTCTTTAGTAAATATTTATAAGGTTATGAGGAGATATATTAATTTTTAGAAAATAATTTTCTTGTTGTTATAAGAGGTCTACAAAAATTCAGACATTTAATTTCAAATAACAAGATTATACTAATGGTTGCTCATCCAAGTGTGAAGGACTTTATTCTCAACAAAGACTTGAGTGAAAAAAACCTAGATGGGTTACTAAATACATGGAACATGACATTTAATTAAAAGTTACAAATCTGGTATGAGGATAATGAGTATGTTAAAATATTGTAGATGATGTAAAAGGAAATAATTTTGACAATTCAAGACACTCAACAAGATGTTAAAAATACACCTCCTACAAGCTGGACATAGAACATTGCTAGATTTATTCAAATTGGAGAATTTCCAAGAGGTTTAAATGCATCACAAATAAGACACTTTATGATACAATTAGTACCATACATTTTTATTTATGGATTTATTTTCAAAAAAATACATTGGAGGTATGCTTTTAAGGTGTGTTAAAACTAGTCAATTTGAAAAGCTTTTTGATGAATTTCATGATAGTCTTTTGGGAGGTCATTTTATATCCAAGAACATATCTAAAATAATCATTATAAATGGTTGTTTTTTTCTTAATTTATTTATAGATGCACATGCATAGGTTAGGAAGTGTACAATGTGTGTAATGTTAGTAAGAAAGTAGAAACTAGTTGTTATGCCACTAAAGCCAATTCGGGTTGAGTAACCTTTCATGTAATGAGGTTTGGACTTCATTGGAATGATTCATCCTCCATCTAGTGATGGTCAAAAGTGGGTTTTGATAGGTATAAACTATTTCACCAAGTGTGTGAAGGCATTTCCATTAAAAGAAGAAAATTAGAACTCCATGCTTGAACTCTATGAGAGTCTAGTCACCCATTTTGGAACACCTTCTACTATAATATCAAATAATGATTTGGCATTCAATAGTAAAAAGGTATGTGAATGGGCTCTTGAACTTGGTATTTATTTAACATCTTCATCCAATTACTATCCACATGGTAATGGACTTGCTGAGTCCACCAATAAGAACTTGATTCAGATCATCAAAAGAACAAGGAAGATAACCAAAGGTCTTGGCATAAAAAGTTGATGACTAATTTATGGGATGATAGGATCACCCCTAAGAATGTGACTGGAAATTAATCTCATCTATTATTTTATGAAATAGAATAAAGACTACCTACCTCATTGGAGCTTCCAGCTTTGGAGCTTGCACACCAGCTAGAGCTTCCAGAAAGTGATGCAATGGAGGTAGGAATGAATGAATTGAGAGAATTGGAAGAGATAAGATATGATGTTATGAATACCATGTGGTAAAATTAGTATCAATTCAAGAAGACATTTGACAAGAGAACTTCATCAAAAACTTTATATCAAGGAGATATAGTTCTCAAATAAGATGAAAAGCATGCAAAGTCAGGTAAGCACTCCAAATTTGATAGCCTTTGGAGTGGAACTTATATTATCATTGATTGTAAAAATAATAATGCTTTTCAATTATCCAATTTGAGTGGAGAATAACTTCATATTACTATGAATGGGATGTTCCTTAAATAATGTTATTAAGAGAGTCACTCCTTTGTACATAGTCATAGTTTTATTCCTCTAAGTGCTTTTTTGCACATACTTCAATAGTTTTTTTTTTCTTTCATTATTTTTGTTGTTCCTTCCTCCAAGTGCATATGTGAAAATTTTGTTTTTATTGAGTTGATTTCTCTTTTTTGAGTAGTGGTCTGCAAGCTTTCCCAGTTTTAGTGTTTGTTTTGGTCTTTCCTTACTAGAGTTTTGAGTTATTTTGACTAACAAGATGGTCAAATATTTAAATTCACAAAAAAAATTAGTAATTTGGCTTGTCAAGGCCAAATTACTACACCTATTATGTGAAAATTTTCCCAAAATGGTCAATTTCCCTTTGTAGCTTGTCAAACTAGTCAATTATGGTCTAAAAGTGCCAATTTGAGTCAAAAATGCTAAAATGGGGTTAAAATTATCAAAAATGGTTTCAAAAGTTATAAAATTATGACAAAATATCTTTATTCATGTTCAAAAATGTGAATTTATCCTAAGTTCTAAGTTTCAAATTAAAAAATGGTGTTTTGATATGTTTTATAGCCCAAAAGAGCCCCCAAATAGCCCACATGTGCCATTTTAAAAATTTAAAACATTAAAAAGGTAAAAATTTGTATTTTTTCATGTAATTCCATGAATTTATTCTCAAATTTTCTTTTCTAAGTGGTGGAAGGCCTTGGTTTCCTTTTAAAAGGCAAAAAAGACTCTTTTCCTTCCTTTCTGAAGCAATAGTATGGAATACATACATTCAAGGTAGGGAAAATATTTTTCACGGAAGTAATAGGCTTCAGTAGGAATTCCATAGCTTTTCATGGACATAGGCCCTAAACTAGCTTATTTTTTAATTTCTTTCTTGTTGGCATAGCGAGACATACCTCTAGGTTTTCTATTGGTACAATCTACTGGAGGAAGGTGAAACTCTAAAATTTGGGGTGAATAAATTATACTTATATTTATTATTTATGGTTTAAATTTTTTGTCAATTGGATTCTCTGGGCTCAAGAACCATCTAGTTGAAGTTAGGTCAAATTCAGATGCCTAGCAACCAGAAAGGCAGCTGTTTTTATTTAATTTCTATTCACGTGGGTAGAGTTACAAAAAAATTCAAGTTATCATATAATATTGAGGACTTTATCTACCCTTAAATTTTCTCCTTTAGGTATTCATAATCCAATTCAAGGTCAAACAAAGGTCACAAACTCAGTGAATCCAAATCTATAGCTTGTAAGGAAGAGTTCTATGGTCCAAAAGGAAAAAGGCAATATCAAATTGTCAAAAATTTGTGTTTTTAGGGTCTATATCATCTTTATCATGGTTTGAAATCATAATTATTCAATTTTCATGTCTAAGAGACCATCTCCATTCTCTCAAAGTGTTCAAATGGGCTAGTTTAGTATATTTTAAGGTTTTTTTGAGAAAACAAAGTTTAAATTTTGGCTTCTTTTCCTCCTATAATGATCTCAAATTTCATGTTGTGATAGTATGGAGAGATTAATTTCGCATATGTTTTATCATTCATGGCTTTGTCACCCTCCTTCATCTTCCTTTCCCACCTTCACCTCAATCACCCACATCACTGTCATATCAGCGTTTTCACTATGTTTTCACTCCATTTTAACCCTCATATCATGATCCCCCCATATTTCCACCTTAATTCATCCACTCAAACTTCATACCCATCTCTATTTCACAAAGCTTGTCAAGAGAGACAAGGTCTAGTGAAGCCACCCCAAGAAGAAGTTGAGGGTATAGACCAGTCAAAGCATCAAAACACTATTTAGAGGACATCTTTAGTAGTGTCATACAATCAAATATATTCAACAATGGAATGACATTTTAAAGGTGAAGCAGAGTATTTAAAGTGCAATAAAGGATCAACTAAATCATTGTCATGAAAAGGCAAGAATTTTGAGATCACCACAAACATCAAGGGTAGATATATCACCAAATTAAAGTTATATACAATTATAAAAGTGACCTAAAATAGATGCAAAATAGTCATAGAGACACTATGCAGTTATCAAACACAAGTGGTAATGACCTCTCTTATTAAGGATTATTCCATAACTTAATTGAGCTTAATGGAGGAGAATAAATAAGTTCAAATCAGCTTTTGTTCTTCATGAATGTCCTATCACTGTCATTGTCCATACAAATGACAATTACTACTTAAGTTAAACTAAGGAAGGATCTTGAATATTGCTTAAGAGGTCACTATTATAGTGAGGCAAATGACATGTGAACATTCATGTATGGGTTGAGGTTTTGATCTTCTTTAAGCTTCATTATTGAATATAGATAGTTGTGTGCCTATATTGAGTGCACTCACAGGTCTGTGTTTGTCTAGGGAAGCCTATTTGTATGTAAATTGGACTTTGCGAAGTTTAAAGTAATAGGTTTTGATAAAAAAGAAAAAATAAAAACATGATTAGTATGTAAAGAGATTCATATATGATTGAAGAATTCTTGATGCATGAAGGAAAAGTTTACAATCACCAAGTAGCCTACAGCCTATATAACTACCTATAGCCTTGCCTTTCTTCCATACAATCAAGCTTAAGAGCATTCATAGCCTAATAGAAAGTGTGAATAAGGAATAGTTGGTTTTGGACCAATGGATGTTATCACATTGGATAGAGGAAAGATTTATGGAGTGATAAAAAAAACTAATCAATGTATTTCAAACATTACAATCAATTAGTAGCTTATAGTAGGCTTGTATAGATAAAAGCTTCAACAAAGTGGATTTTAGACATTTTGAGAACCTAAAATTCTTATGGATCATCCCAAGAAAATTATGGTTAAAATCTTTTTTGGGATTAAATATGATTTAAGTTAAGAAGTTACTTTGTATGGTCATGAATATGCTAGGTATGCACCTACAGTCCCCTATCCGTATAGGGGCAAGTTATCCTAAAAGCCACAGTAAAAAATATATTGATATTTTAAAGGGAAGTAGTGTTTTGAACACTAAAAAGGCATTGATGTTGATTAAATTTCATAATAAATAGAAATACTAGGAATATTAAGACATGATGAGGACATAGGAGCAATTGATCACTGACAACCCTACATCCTAAAAAGAGACTACCTACAACCATAAAGCTATTTGTCTATCAAGGTTTGATAAGTAGTTAGTGACACAATAGTGCCTAAATATTTTTATGTTGAGTTTTCATTGTCAAGAGTGTAAAATGGTATTCAATCTCTAAAGAACCTTAAACATGATAAAGGTTAATATAAAGCTATAGTAACATAGTCATAAGTCATCCCTTTTGAAGGCTTAATGGTGACACAACCCATAGTGCTAAGACCAAACACAATATGGGTCTATTCAAGTTTGAAATATATATTCATAAATATTTATGGATTCCAAAACTAATAATATTTAAAACCTATAGATTTATGTGACTCCAAAAGCATTTGAGGGTTTCAAAGGCTTACCTATAGTCAGCTCAAGAAAAGGAGGAAGCTACAACCATTATAGTATGAATGAATCAATTTGAAACCTTATGTCATGACAAAGAAGTAAAGGAGGGTTTTGAGCTTGTTGGTTTTATTAAATATGAAAATCATAAGTGGGATTCTAAATATTTGTTAGTTTCATGATGTTTTGAAGGGATAAGGATCTATGAGAACCTACAGTCAACCATGATCATCTATAGCCAAGTATTTCAAATTCTAACATAATCAGCTAGGCTATAGATACTTATTAGGAAGGATGAACTCCTTATGTATTATTGAAAACATCCAAAATTAAAATCATACCAAGATTAGTTTTTCTACCTGTTACCAAGCTCTCTAGGCTCCAATCATTGTTCACTATTTGTATAATCCAGGGTAGGCTACAGATAGGTAAGGCTTCTATGACCTAGAAAACCTGTGAAGAAGGTTACGAACCTAAGTCACTGCTTAATCATCTTGATAATTAAGAAGGTTTACCTAATTAAAATAATTATATGGATACCAAGTATCTTTATTTATATATTACAGTCAAGAGACACTTAAGATGCATTCTATAGGGCTGTATGTGTACTTACTTGCAATTAAAGGTGCTAGATTATCCATTCATCTCAAGAAGCATCATAACCTAAACCCTAAGAAATTATCAAAGGGAAAGGATGTTGAATTTGATGGTATAAATAGTTAAATATATTCCCTTATAGTGAAGGTTGTCATCCTTTCATACCCAAAGAGCCACCTACAGTAATGCTAAACTACAAGGTTATCCTCACAATCATGACAAAATGAGTTTCAACTCTCCCTCAAGATAAGATGGGCACATGAATGTATCCTCAAGAAAGAGGTGATAATTTAATTTTAAATACCTATGATAGGTTAAAAGTTTTGTTTGGTCATAGCATAAGGATGATGCTACACAATACATGTTATTGTACGGAATATTCCTAGTTCAAGGTCTAAAAAGCTTGAAACTAATCAAATAGGTGAAGAAGGTGTGTGAAGAGATATATTTTATCCTAAATTGTCTTATAAAAACTTTTTAACATGTTATTACTACTATAAAATCTCAAAATTGATCAATAGCCACCTAGGTAATCAAAATGCAGTCATTTGAAAAGCCTAAATGCATTGGTTGAGGGTCTTGATATGCTTTAAAATAAGGGTAGAGGCTATTTACAAACTCATAAAGAGACTATTTTGATTAATTAATGTGATTATTAACTTTAATACATCTAATTCCATGAAATTAACCTTTAAAAAAACAAAAATTAGTCAAAAATGTAAATAGTCCATGCACAGAGGTCAAAATTTGGAGGAAATTGAAGATTCTGGGAGCTACAGGTGGAGTTAAGACCTAAAATTTTATAAATAAGATCATCATAAGTTAGTAAAACATATTAAGAATTTTAATATCCATTATAAAATTTCACATATTTTTTGTTTTGTATTAGACCTCGGCATGTTTGTTTGAGGTCAGCATTGGAGCATGCTTCATCTCGGAGTGCCTCAAAAGCTTCTAGTGAAAAGTGAAATATTTATAAGAATTTGATGATGTTTTCAAATCATAATAAGACCTTAAAATAGTGTAAAAACTCCTAATTTTATGTAAACCATGCTCACATAGTGTTTTGTAGGCAAATAAACACTTAGGCCAAAAAGGGCATTTTTTTACTTTTCAAGAAAAAAGTGATTTTAGAGTGATTTTATAGAATGGTAAAGGTAATATAATGATTTTTTAATATTTTAAGGAGTTTTTTTTATTTATATAAATTTTTCTCACTTTTTGTAGTTTAGGCACCCTTCCAAGCCACCTATTCAGAAGCCCATTTTGCTCACCACATGTAGAGTTGGTCCAAATGATTATATTATTATTTTATTACCCATAGGAATTTATAATTAATGAAAAATTTAGATCATTTGAGGATCTTATCTTTATGAACAATCACTAAGAGAATAGGTAGCTCAGAATGCAGTCAATTTCATGTAGGCAAACTTCATTTAGATGGTAACTTTTCATATTTTTTGCATGGGAGTCTAATATTTTCAAGGATGTAGAGGAGTACGATACACATAAATTTATTTTTTTTATATTTGGAGGTCCTTACCTCATGAATCATCAATTTGAAATTCTAACTTCAAAATCTTCATAAACACATTAAAACCTAGTTTTGAGAAAATTGGATTTTTAAAAAAATAAAATCACTATAAATCAACCTAAAACCTTTTAAAAATTCAATTAAACTCTAATAGTATTACATAAATTTATTTTTTAATTTTGGATATGTATGGATGAGGGTATAAATCACATTTTTTATGGAAAAAACTATGTAAAATGAAGTATAGGGAAATTTAACAGAATATAATCATTGGAGATCGAATCTTAAAAAAATAAATTCATATTAAATTCTCAATTTATTTATAAATCATCCCAGATGTGCTCTTATTAGTTCAAGAAAAATGGCTAGTCTACTATAAATTTGTGCAAAATTGGCCTAGTCAAGCATGTTGATTAATTGGCAAATTTTTTCTCATCAAAATCATAATTTTGATGATGAATAACTATTTTTCAAGTTTATTTTATTATTTTTTCAAGTTTTATGGATTATTTTATAGGTTTGATGGCATCCAGGTTTGAGAAATGGACCTATTTGGCTTACTAGTCAAATTGGCTTAATTGTTCAAAAGGTTATGTTTGAGTTTGATATTAGAAAGCTATTCAAAGAGTTATAATAGATTTTATATGCCATATATATACTACTATCATGAATATTCATGCACTTTTCATTCCTCAAGGTGCATTTTTACACAAGGGAAGGCTCATTTGAGGTTGACTAATCTTGAGCTCTAGTTGAATAATTGTCAAAGTGCTACATCTACTCTTGGTTTCCATGCAAAAGGGGATTTTCAATGTTCTAACTCAGCTTCAATTTTAAATCATGTGGAGTTTATGTTTGAATATTGGCATAGCATCATGCATGGAGAAAGTTTTGACTTGCCACTTGGGCCACCTCCTTATTTCTATGCCAACCTTGGATTCATGCATGTTTGGAGATTTTTGAAAGATATTTGTTTATTTTAAATATTAATTTTCCAACTTATCCCCACCACCATATTCCTACACCGTGTTTGGAGAAGCATACATTTTTTTATAAAGAGAAAAGCTTTTATTGAATATTTTAAACATTGTAAAGGGATTTAGATCTTGAGTTAGTCAACCAAGACTAACCCTTCCTCTTTTTAACTCCACATTAGCTATAATTAGGGTTAAAAAATTATATATTGGCTTAATCAAGACATTATTAAAAAAAATTCCTAAAGCAGGGCAAAAATTGTAATTGACACCATTTATCAAATAAAGAAGATTTTTTGCATATGTTTTTTTTAGATCAGAATAGAGTGTATTTTTTGATTATGTACCAACATATAAGTGAGATATAAATCCCATTTTTATAGGTCCTTTCCTCACCTACTATGAAAATCTCATTCTCGATAGGTCATTTGAAGAGCTAGGAATATAATTTGCTTTGCAAGCTTATTTTAGGCATTATTTTGAAACATTGATGTTTAAGGTTGATTTTAGAGTTTTCTTTTAGATTCATATGTGTATCTTACATAGTTTTAAAAAGACTTTAGATAATATCAATCATTTAGGTGCATAACCCCATTTAGACAAGATTTCTCATTTCAATTTCTTTCTCCCTTTTCATCCCTAAAAATCAAAATAATTTAGTTTTTAGAGATAAACCTTAAGGGCACCAACCCTCTCTAGAGGTTCTTCTCAACACAATGTCACCCACACTATGAGAAGTTCCAATTGTATCAGTTGGAGAGAAAGTGTGCTTTCACATCTTCAAACAGGGTGTACTCTAGAGTGATAACAATACCATTTAACTTTACTATTTTCTATTTTATGCACACACTACCAAATCATAAAATTTTAAAACATATTTTAACAATTATCTACCTAAGGTCAACCTACTTGGATTTCATCACTGAGGAATCCAACTTAGTTTTATGGCCTAGTATAAATATGTGGTTAATGGTATATTTTAGATAAACACCCAACACCCTTATTATTTTGGTGTGTGAATTGAGGGGGTAGGCCCCAATACAAAGCTTGCACCTTTACCAAAACTAAAATCTTATTCAAAACCTTCACTGGTGATGTATTATAATGGTATAACCAATTACTCCAAAATTCCATTTGGTAACTCAAGGATTTATTTAAAGTGTTTCAACATAATGATCTTCTTGAAAATTATCTTAGCCACTTCATCAATGCTAATAAATCTCTCATTGAATTAGTTCCTGACTTTATCAAATAATGGAAATCATTACCAGATAAAGCCAAACATAACATGACTAATGATAGATTATTTAAACTCTTTATCACATCTTTAAATCCTTCTCTTCAATATAAGTTTCAAACCTTTTCTCATCAAACACTTAACGATGCTCTTGACCAAGATAAACATAAATACTTTCTCATGAAGAAATTTTAACCTCATCCTAAACTCCTAAAAGGATCTTTTCAAACATCTACTAATGTTATCACTAGTAATAATCCACAAACCAAACTAGGAGTTGCCAAAGTTGACATCCCTACATCCTCTCACACACCACTTATTGTATAACAAATGAAACAACTCTTACCACCCTCTAAACCTTTAACGTATCCTAATAATCCTCCTAAGTGGTATAACCCTAATCAATTTTGTTGGTTCCATACCGACATTGGTCATTCTCATGAATCTTGTAGAGGGCTCACTAAATTTTTTTGTTTCCTATATTCTTGGTGATTCATTTAATCATGAAGCCATGATCAAACTTCGCAATCAAGAGAACACCACTACTCAAAAATGATAGGTTTATAAAGCTTATACCTCCAATAACCAAACATAATTTTCCAATAATTAACCCAATACCAAGGATTTTAGTGCCTTTTATGTCTATTATGATCAATATAATAATAGTTACCAATATGTTAACACTAGCAAGGTCAGCTATCATTGCAAACTAGCTCATAAAGATCTTGTTACCAAACTCAAAAATCCATCCTTAGAAGAACAACTTCTCAAAGACACTACAACTACTAATCTAGATTCATAAGTAAATGAGGAACCACTTTCTCCTTCTGATCCTCCAAACACATCCATTCCTTTAAAATATACTGTACCTCTTAAACCTCATGCTGATTCTTCTAAATCTCATTGGAAATTCCTTGATGAGCTCAACTCTATGTCTTGTAAGATTCCACTTATGGAGTTGGTTCATACTTCTCCCTATCATCACAAGTTCCTTATGAAAAAATTCCAATAAATTGAAGATCCATCTTCTATCTATGAAGAACCACCTTATATTGAACTTCAACCTACCAATGTATATACCATTGAAACTATGTGTCCTTTTTCCAGACCTTCTATTGAATTTCTTGAAGAGGACATGATGATTGATGAAATTCTTTTTCATGTTGATGATCTACCACTTTTTATCAAAATAGACATTAATAATAACCTTATCCATAAAGTTCTAGTTGATGAAGGTTCTGGTATAAATGTGATATCTTTGTGTCTTTTCCAAAAACTTAGTTATAAGAAGGATCATCTTAAGCAAACCCATCTTACTTGTCATGGTTTTGATAAGACTAATCAAAAATCACTTAGTTGTATTTCAATTCTATTAACCATTAGACCTAAGAGCATTCAAAATAATAGTATGGTCCTTGATTTACTCGTATCTTATAATATACTCCTTGGTAACCCATGAACTCATATAATGAGGAATATTGCTTCTTCTAGTAGCCAATGCATTAAATTCTTAAACAATGGAAAATGATATAAGCATTAGGCTGATTCCAACCCATGGAGTATTCAACTTCCTAATCCCAAATCTTAGTATCATATTCCTACCTTTCCTAAGATTAATATTTCTCCTATACTTGATTTTATCAACATCAATCCTAATTTATAGTTCAATTTTGTGGATTCTAATGATGATGAACCAAATAATTTACAGCATACTTACAAAATTACCAAGCTACCTCCTTATATTTTGCAATGACTTCTTCCTTATTTATTACCTCAAGATCATATTATTCCTCTTATTGATGACATTACTTAATTTCCCCTCCATACAATGCCTAGGATCCTAATTTACCTGAATATACCTTCACATGAAATGATTGTGGAGTGGCCAAATTATTTAAAGATCCTCTTATAATGTCTACATGTAAATTTAGTAATATTGGGGTTTCACCTTTTTAAACTACTCCTAACTCTCAAGCATGTACAATTTCTCCAACATACGATGATAATTACATAAGCACCCAAGCTCAAGATTGAGACTTAGATGCCCAACATTATAAAAAAACCTTAACTCAAATTCATGCTTTCAATCAAGATATCCATATTATTTCCACATATCATGACATTGATCTCAAAGGTTATGTATGTCTTGAAAATTCGCCACTTATTGATACCCCTTAGGTGGTAGAGCAAAGTATACCTTCTAAACTTTCAAAAGTTACTACATCTTCTTTACCACCTATAGATCCAATCATTGCATTTGATCCTTCCCCTATCACCAAAATTGATGACACTCCAATCTCTTCTAATCCATATACCTCTTCTAATCCCAATATTATAATACATGCCATGACAATTGATGTCCATTAGTTACATTCTAATGATCACCATGGTAATTAAATTTTGGATCTCAAAGTATATGTTGATTATAATGGTCCTCTTTCCACCTTTCCTAGTGATGAATGTATTCTTGAAATACTTCATTCATGATAACCTCAACTTCCTCACCAACATCATAAACTTGGTAATTTTAAAACTAAAACCCCTTATTTCAATAACTTCATCACTAGCATTCATCCCAAAAAAAATCTAATTTATTCCTTACCTAATATACCTTATCATTTCCAAGATCAAAATGCCATGCTTATTTAAGAAACCACTTACATTGATTATGATACTCCATCCTGTCCTTAACCAATTTTAGTTTCTTATGAACTCTCACCTACTAAACATGAAAATTTTATCTTATTATTTGATAAATATAATGAGTTTTTGCTTGGTCCTATGAGGACATGCTTGATACTGACCCTAACATTGTGGTACATAACATAATTACTTATCTTGATGCTAAACATATGCTTGAAAAGCAAAGGAAATTTCCACTTGAGGTTTCTAATTTATGTCACAAGGAAATCATCAAATTAATCAATGTTAAATCTATCAACTAGTGGATTATTTTGAATGGGTTTCTAACATTGTTCCCATTTATAAAAAGGTTACTATGGTCATTCACATTTGTATTGATTTCCATAATCTTAACTTTGCTTGTCTAAAGGACAAATTCCCTTTACCTTTGATATATGACATCATTGATTATATGGTTGGTTATAAAATATTCTCTTATGGATGACTTCTCGAGATATAATAAGATTCACATTTCCCCCAAAGAACAACATAAGACCACTTTCACCATGGAATGGAACACCTATTACTACGTCAAAATTCCCTTCATCGTCAAAAATGTTGTAGCCACTTACCAATGAGAAATGACTCACATCTTTCATGATCTTATCCATAAACTTGTTAAAACCTATGTATACACATAATATTTTTAATTTTGATCAAATACTGACACTTTACATCTTGTAGGAACCCATCAAGACTCAATCTCTCTTATTTCATGCCTTAATGGGTATACTAGGAAAGGGGTGGGTAGACCTTTGATGCTTCATAGGATTGTTGTCCCTATTGCCACATTATTCCCAATCCATTCAAATCCTAAAACGTATCCCTAAGCTATTTATCCTCCCTTGAACTTTCTTCTAGTCTTTTTATCTTTTTATCCTTATTCTCCTTTTTATACACCCTTTTTAATTATTTAGTACATTAGGTTGACCTGGTTGACCTATTGTATTCTAGGTTCACCTTAGCTCTTTTAACTTGTTTATCTTTTGGTTGACCTGTAATGACTTTAGGCATTAACTTGAGAATGTACTAGGTTGACTTGATTGACATAGCATAGCCAACATTTTCAATTGATTTTTGGGTGAGATAATCCTATATATACAAGTTCATTTTAATCATAATTAAGAATATGTAATAAATATTTATTATTCACTCATGCTTCTTCAGAATTTTCTCTTCCACCATTTTACTTGATGAGTCTTAGTTTAGGTTTCTTATTTGGAGAATCTAGTCTTTTGGATAGGTTTTGGATGCTTTGACCAAATGAAGTGATCCTTATGAACCACAACAACCTATTTTAAAGCCCCATTTACCAAGGGAGAGATTGAATTGTGATGGGTTCACATTTAGGTAAGTATATTCTACCTTTTTTCTCCTCTCTTTTAGTAAATAGAAGTAGCATAACTGTTGGCTCAAATAATATTACTCTTCATATTTTATGTATTAGGGTGTTACTCATACTTACTTTATTTGAATTTCCCTATACATATTTGATTTATTTGCATCTAACCTCTGACATTATGCCACAACCTTTGTTGTGCACTAGATTAGTTTAATTTGTCTTGTTATTAGAATAGTTTACTTTCTTATTTATTAGAATAAGTGAATATCAAATCATAGGAATATTTTAGGGTTATTATGTGATTGTGTTAGAATATATGCTTTGGAACCATTCCTATCATGATGTGTTATGACAATTGATACAAGTGATCCCCTAATCAGGTCTAACAAATCCCCATATTGGTCATACTCCTGCTTAACAAGTGTATACCCAATCAGATGTGTAGGTGTGATCTATCTTATTTGATCTAGGATTAATTCATTGTGCATCATTTAATTCTTATTACATACATTATGGTGAATCTAACATGAATCCAACCCTTATTGGATTTGTTCACTTTTATTCATTTATTTTATTATTTTTTCATCATTTCTATCATATAGTTTGATATATTGGTATGATTATATCAACCCAATTTTCTTTTTCTTTGTGCATAAGAATAGGAAACTATATTGAGTAGCTCGAAATAGTATAGGTTTTTACCACTTTTCAAAATACTAGTTTAACCTACTAGATTGACCTGATCGACTTAGTGTATTTGTAGTCAATTTGTATTAGTTTTTGTATAGTCTAATCGATCAACTTGACCCAATATATATTCCAATTTTAAAACTTTTAGATCATCCTAATAGGTTATCCAACTTAACCTAGTACATATTTATAATTTTAGTCCAACCAACTAGGTCAACCAAGTCAACCTAGTGCATTTTAGCACTTTTTTACTAGATTTCTATATTACTTGGTCAACTAGCTCAACCTACTTTATGTTGTTTTTATCAATAATTTCTATCTCTAAAACATCAAGGTGAGTTTATATTCTTCTATATCTCTCTATTTTTGTACTTTATTTTCAAGTTTTTAGCCTTTAAAACTACCTCTACATAGCCAATTAGATTAACCTAGTCGACGTAGTTTTGTGTCCTATTTGTTGTAAAAAAACTAGGTTGACCTAGTTGACCTAGTAGGTTTTCCAAACCTAGTTTTTAATACTGCTAGCTCAACACTCTCGATCTAGTTCTATTTTTTTTTCATATAGTGTGTTCACTATACCTTGTTTCAATGTTGGAATTCACCTTATATGATAATCACATCTTTCATTTCAGTTGTTTACATGCTTAGAATAGTTCACATAGTCTAATTAGGAGGGTTTTAATTAACTACTTAGTTTCACTATTTCTATTTTATGAACACACAATGAGATCACTTAACATAAAAAATAATTTTAAAATTTGACTACCCAAACCAACCTACTTAGATTTCATCACCAAAGAGGAAGCTAACTTGATACTCTAGTCAAGTATAAAGTGTGGTTAATGGTATATTTTGTCTAAGCACCTAACACTCTTATCACTACAATGTGTGAAGTGAGGGGGTAGGCCCAAATACCAAGCCTATATCATTTTCACTATAGTCCATTTCATCTTCAACTCATGTAAAACCATCCATAGATTGATATTTAGTACCTTATTTATAACCAGCTTTCTATCATTTAAAATCATTCTTAAATAATCTAACATTATAAGTAAACCAATTATCTATTTTTAATTTCCAAGTTGTTTGATTTTTATTTGTTCAATTATGTGCACAAGAAATTTTAGCCAATATTGGTGCAAGATTTTTGCTTTCTGTGCTTTAATTAGATTGACTGCCATCAATCTAATTGATTGTTTGTTTAATTTCAGCATTCACATTCTTGGATTATCTACAAATTATCTTTTTTTATTCCCTATTTTATTATCAATATTTTATTTTTACCTATCTATTATAATAGGTTGATATGGTCAACCTATTACTATCTCAGACCCTATTTTCTACCCTTGTTCATTATACTTGTTCAACCTAGTCGACCCAATACAGTTTATAGGTCCTATTTTTACACTAGGTCAACCTGATCGACCTAGTTCTATTTCTTGTTATCCTTGTTTATCAACCTAACTATCTATATCATTCATTTTTAATTATATTCATTTCCTTTTAATTAGAAAGAGGTCTCCTATCAAAATCTTTGTGGATAATCTAAATCCATTTAGATCCTATATGGGATGTTCATTTCTTCCTTTCTTTTCTTCACAAGAGTACCATCACTCTTGGTGCACCTATTCTCCTCCATCTTAAGATTGTCACATGGTTTAAATAACACTTCAAGATGAAGTCAATAGATCTACTCATTTTTACACCTAACAAGAAACTTCTCAAAATCTTTAAACTGATATAGGAGTGATTGACAAAATTTTGCATAATAATCCCATCAACAAACCTCCTTCCAATAATCCTCTCCACATGAATCTAGGGAGTGATCCTTCTAACACAAACCCACCACCTGATACAACCCAAATATTGGCTCAATTACTTTAAAAATGAACATTATGCAAAACTTTAATACCAATGAGATAATGCAACTTCAACAACACTTAATCAATGTGACTAATCAACCTCCAATCACACATCCTCAAAATAATCCTAACGACATTCACACACCTCTTAGATATTCCTTAAATAATGTTATTCCTCAACCAATAATAAATAATAAGATTATTCAAACCATTCAAAATGATCCTTTATCTCCCTTCATTCTAGCTATTGACATTGGTAACATATCACCAACTATCAAATATAATGGGACTATATAGCCCACCTCATTTCTTAAAGACTTTGGTCATCTTCACAAAGAATGGATCCAAACTAATATATTTTCCACTACTAAACTCTTAGTTAAAACTTTTACTAGTGATGTATTAGAATGGTATAATCAATTATCTCAACATTCTATTTGTCAACTTGAAGATTTGGTCAATCCTTTAGTTAAATAATTTCAAAATAATGATCTTCCTAAAAATTGTCTTAGCCATTTCATAAATTATAAGCAAACTCCTAATGAATCATCTCATGAATTTATTAAAAGATGGAAATCCCTAGCTCATAAATCCAAGCATAATATTCCTAATGATAACTTATTCAAACTCTTTACCACCACTTTAACTCCCACTCTTCAATACAAGATTCAAACCTTTAATCCTCAAACTCTTAATGAAGCTCTTAACCAAGCTAAATGGAAAGACTTTCTTATGAAGTAATTAAAACCTAATTCTATTCTTATTAAAGGATATTTCCAAATATCCAATGCTATCACTAGTAACACTTCTCAAGTCAAATAAGGATTTATAAAAAATGATATTCCTTTACCATCTCACATACCTCTTTTGATACATCAAATGAGACAATTTTTACGACCCTCTAAACCTTTCATATATCCTAATGTTACTCCTAAGTGGTATGATCCCAATATCTTTTGTTGTTTTCATGATGACATTGGACATTCTCATCAACCTTGTAGAGGGATTTCTAAATGTGTTATTTCTTACATTCTTGGTGATTCATTCTAACATGAAACCATGATCAAACATTGTTGTGAATATTACACTAATGCTTCTTAGAAATGACAATCCTCTAAGGCTTCTACATCTAATAACCAAAAATCTTCTTCCCATAATCAATCAAATTCCATGGATGTTTGTGTAATTGATGCTGATTATGATCAATATTTTAAGAACTCTCAATATGTCAATATGGCTAAAGTTAACTATCATTTGAAACATGCCCATAAAGATCCTTTTACCAAGCCTAAGAAACATTCTTTGGAGGAATAATTCCTTAAATATACCACCACCATAATATTGAATCAAAAGCACTTGAAGAAAAACGTCCTCTTTCTAATCCTCCAACCACTTATATTCTTCCAAAGTATAATGTGTATTCTAAACCCTGTGTCTCTTCTTCTAAATCTCATTAGAATTTTCTTGAAGAAATTAACTCTATGCCATGCAATATTCATCTTATAGAGTTGGTTCACACTTCACCTTATCATCATAAATTCATTATGTAAAAACTCCAAGAGATTGAAGATCCATCTTCCTTAGAGGAAGAATCACCTTCTACTGATTCTTAACCAACTAACACTAATACCATCAAATCTATGTGTCATTCTTCAAAACCTTCCATTGAATTCCTTTAAGAAGACATGATTAATGATAAAATCCTATTTCATACCAATGATCCACCTCCCTTCTTCAAAATAGCTATTAATACCACCTTCATTCAAAAAGTTATAGTTGATGAAGGTTATGGTGTTAATGTAACCTCTTTATGGCCTCTACAACAACTTGGTTATAATAGAAATCATCTTAAACAAACCCATCTTACTTGTCATGGTTTTCAAATGACTAATCAAAAGCCACTTGGTTGTATATGGCTTCCCTTAACCATTGGTCCTAAGATCATTCAAACCAAACTCATGGTTCTTGCCCTTATTTTATTTTATAACATACTCTTTGGTCATCCATGAACTCATTGAATGAGGGACATTACTTATTTCAAAATCCAATGCATTAAATTTCTCCATAACAAAAAAATGCTATAAGCATGAAGATGGTCCCAACCCATGGAATATTCAATTACTTAATCCTAAATCACAATATCATATTCCTGCAATCCCTAAAATTAATAATGTTCTTTTACCCAAGTTCATAAGTATGAATCCTGATTTACATGTTACTCTTGTAGTTTTTGATGATGATGATCCCAATGAATTAAAACATACTTTTAACACCAGTAGATTACCACCATATATTTTATAATGGATTCCTCCTTTACTTTTACCTAGGGATCATACCATTCCTCTCATGAATGAGATTACCAATTTCCCCCCTCAATTCAATGCTCAAGAGCCATCTTTACCTAAAGATGTTTTTAATTTCAATGATTTTAGAGTGCTTAAATTATTTCAAGATCCTCTCACCATGTCTCCTAGATCATTTAGTAGTCTTGAGATTTTTCCTACCGATGATCCTCCTAAATCCAAAGCATGTATAATTTATCCTACATATAATGACAACTCTATCATGACCCAAGCTCAATCAAGAGACTTTGATTTCTTACATTATCAAAATACCTTAGCCCAAATTCATGATTCCAATTAGGATGTGCATACCATTTATATATCTAAACACTTAGAACTTGAGGGTTATGTGCTTCCTATTAATCCTCCTCTTATCAATTCTCCTTGGGTGGTAGAACAACTTACACCTTGTGAACCTTTGGAAGCACCTTCACCTTCTCTACCTCTTTTGGATTCTCCCAATGAATCTAATCCTTCTCCCACCAACACTCCATGTATCTCTTCCACTCCATCTACTTCTCCTACTCTTGCATACACACTTGATGCCAAGACAATGAATGTCTATCAAATACATTCTAAATATGATGATCATGGTAACCAAATTTTAGATATAGAAGTAGATGTTGTGTATTATGGTCCTCTTCCTACTTTGCCTAGTGATGAAGCTATTCTTGAGTTACTTTATGCTTGATAACCTCAACTACCATGGTAACATTATAAACTTAGACATTTTATAACTAAACCTCCTAGCTTCAATAACTTTATTACTCGCATTGATCCTAAAAAATAATCCAATTTCATCTTTACCCAACACACCATACCACTTTCAAGATCGTAATGACATACTTATTGAAGAAACAACTCATAATCATAGTTTCCAAAGAGCTTTCACCTTCTGAACATAATAATTTTAGCCTATTTTTTGATAAGTATCAAGAGCCATTCTAATGGTCTTACCAAGAAATGCCTACCATTGATCCTAACATAGTAGTCCATAACATCATTACCTTTCTTGATGCCAAACCTGTGCATCAAAATCAATGAGAATTTTCTCTAGAAGTTACCAACTTATGCCATAAGGAAATCATCAAAGTACTTGATGATAAATTTATTAAACATGTGGATTATTATGAATGAGTTTCTAATATTTTTAATGTTAAAAAAAAGGTTACTATGGTCATTCGTATTTGCATTGATTTCCACAATCTTAATCTTGCTTATCCTAAAGACAACTTTCCTTTGCCTTCAGTAGATGCTATTGTTGATTCCATGGATAGATATGAAATGTTATCTCTTATAGATGGATTTTCAAGATACGATCAAATTCATATAGCTCTTGAGGACCAACATAAGACTATTTTCACCATAGAATGCGTACATGTTGTTATGTAAAAATTCCCTTTGGTCTCAAAAATTCTAGGGCCACTTACCAATGTGCAATGACTCATATATTTCATGACCTCATCCAAAAAATTATAAAAACATAAATGGATGATATTATCACCATATCCAAGCATAGTAAGAACCACCTTTCCATTTTTTCCATCATCTTTGACCATCTCCTTAAATATAAAATTTGACATAATCCTTTCAAATGTGTTTTTAAAGTTACATCTAAAAAATTATTAGGATTCTTAGTCTCTCTTCATGGCATTGATGTTGATCCAGCCAAGATTAATGTTATTATTAATATGCCTATTCCTCATTCTATTCCTAATATTCATGCCTACTTAAGCAAACTTGGGGCAATTAGACAATTCATTCCTAAGATGGATTATCAAATTCACTCTAATGATTCCCTTCTTAAGAAAGGTATAGCCTTGAAATGGACAAATCCATGTCAAAAAGCATTTGACAATATGAAAGATTCATTGCTTCATCCACCTACACTTTATCCTCCTTCTAATCATAAACCTTTGATTCTTTATACTTATTTCACACCTATTTTAGTAGTGTTAATGCTTTCCCAACATGATGATATGAGTAAGGAATATGCCATATACTATATTATCTTAAGCCTCATCGATTATGAAATATGTTACACTAAATTTTAGCATAATTGCCTTGATATCTACTTTATCACTGAAAAGCTTCATCACTACATGTTTTACCAAACCACCTATGTCATAATTAATTATAACCCCCTTCATCATTTATAATCCAAAACATTTATTCCAAGAGATAATTGTCAATTAGATGGTCTTACTAATGGAATTCGATCTTCACATTTTCATGCAAAAAGTTATCAAAGGGCATGTCATATCTAACCAACTTGTCAAATCCCATTCTAGCCACTTATTCCATTAAAGATAACCTTATAGATGATAATATAATTTATATTGAAGGTCTTAATCAATAAATTTATCTTAAATATTATTTTCATAGCTTTAATACTAATATTGAAGCTAATTAACTTGATGAATCTTCCCCACCTTCAATACTACTAAATCAAATATAGTTATTGAGGAGATTCCTGAAATTAATGTTGAATTGCATGAGGATATAGGGACCCTCCACTTTGATGGTGCTAAATGACTTTAAGGAGTTGGGTTAGGTTGCATTCTCACTAGTATTCTTGGCAAGATCATTCTTTTATATTTTTATTTTACATTTGATATAACCAACATCATGGTCAAGTATAAAGATCTTATCTTACATATGAGTTGTTAATTATTTAGACATACAATACCTTCATGATTTGGGTGATACTCAACCAATTTACCATCAAGTTAGTTGTTCCTATCAATGTAAAAGTGAAAATCTTATCACCTATTATCAAATTGCAATCAATTTTGCCAAGTATTTTATATCTTTTACAATTGAGCCTATTCTTAGAGATAAAAATTCCATTGTAGATTCTCTTACCTCTTTAATGTCTCTTTTTCATCCACATCAAGTTATTTCTAATCCTTATTTTATCATATAAATAATTAAATCCCCATCATCTACTCACCCTCTGAATTTTCTTATTTTCCACATCAAAGTTGTCACCATCCAAAAATGCCCATGGTATCAAGATCTCATTTAATTATTAAAACATCAAACTTATCCTCCTAACTTGGATTCTCATGAAAAGAAACATCTCTATAAAGAATATTTCAAGTAATTATTTAGACATAACATCCTTTATTATCATAATGTCAAAGGTATCCTACTCCATTGTGTCGTGAAAGATGAAGTCCCTATTCTAATTGAAGAAGGACATGGGGGAATTTGTGGTGGTCACTACAAGAGACACACTACAACTAACAAATGCCTATGTATGAGTTACTATTGGCCTACTCTAGAAAAGGATGCTATTTAGTATACTAAAAAGTGTAATCCTTTTTAGCTTCATAATGATCTCATTCATTCACCACTATATAAACTTCAAACCATTGAATCTCACTGGCTATTTTCCACATGGGGATTCAATCTCATTGGTAAAATTCCTCATTCTCAAGATGGAAATGTCTTTATTATCACTGCTACTGAATACTTTACCAAGTCGGTAGAAGCCATGCCCCTTGTCAATGTTATCGATCCTACCATATATAAATTTATTATGAATTAAATCATTTTCCATTTTGGCATTCCTCATACCATCATTTTTTATAATGGTGGTAATTTTAAAAATAAACATGTTAAACAACTTTTCAACAAATTTAAGATTAATCACAAATTATTCACTCCTTATCATCTATAGTGAAATGGTGAACCTAAGGATACTGACAAGATTCTCAATAAAATCCTTCAAAAGACAATTCTTGAAACCTATATGGATTATCATATTCATATTTATCCCACAGTTTGGGCCTATCAGACTAGAATTCGTACTACCATTGGGGTAACTCCATTTTCTCTAGTTTATGGTTCTGAGTCAGTTCTTCCTCTTAAATTTGATCTTCCTTATTTTTGCATATCTCTTCATGGCATCATTCCTAATGAGTAATTTTATGAGGCTCACCTTCATACTCTTGGTCTATTTTATGAACATTGCCTCTTTTCCTTACAACATAATCTCCAATATAAGGCTCATATTACCTGACAACATAAAACATGCATCAAAATCCACACATTTAATTTTGTTGATCTTGTCCTTAAATTAGACTACACTCATGACAAAGAAGGTAATTATTCCCAAAAATGGTGGGGCCCATACTTATTTAAAGATATTCTTATTCCAAATACCTGGTTCAAACTAATGAAGGCTATGTTTTCAAAGAACCCACCAATGCTAAATTCCTAAGAAAATACTTCACCTAGTCATTTCCTTCTTATTATGATTTCTATCTAAATATTTTTGTAGGTTACTTAAGCATGAGTCTCTCCCTCTATAGTGGTTCCCTCTTATTCATTAACCTTTACTCCTCCCTTTTGGTCTTTTGGTTTCTTTATGTACCATAGTCTTCATTATCTTTTTTCTTTTTTCTTTTTTCTTTCTATTTGCTAATTTTTATTTAGCACCCCTTGGGTTGTTATTTTGTGAGTTGCTTCATAAGACCATGGATAGAACCTAACATCCCTCACAAAATCACCATCTTTTACTTATCTACCTTTTCCTTTTTTTGGCTACTTGCGAATGTTGTTTTGGTATCCCTTGGGTTTTTATTTTGTGAAGTACTTTGTAAAAAGGCTACATCACTTTGATTTTTTCTTGCTTATTAGCACCCTCATGGGTCTTTATTTTATTATTTGCTTTGTAAGATAGTGGATAAGACCTGAACCTCATAAAATTACCATTATTTTCATGTTCTTGATCCTTGTTATTAGATATTAGCTTTTTCTTCTTTTTCTAGATGGAATTTGTACAGCAATTTATGTTAGCATGTTTTCCTCCATTTCCCTTTTTCTTATGATAAGTAATCACACCTTTGTTGTCATTATATCCCTCTTTTCCCATTATCAAATTTTTAAAATTTGAAGCAATTTAAATTGTTTCATGTGTCATTCATCTTGATTTCCCCTTTTATTTCATCTCTTCATAGGATAAAACAAGGTCAAAGTCAAGATAGCACTTTTATTTCACCTAGATTTATGAGACTCTTAGACCCCATGCTCTTTGAATTTATCTCTCTTAGCAGCCTTTTCCCAAGTTTTCAAATGAAATTCATCTTTATCACCCATGTTTAATTTTCCAAATACCTTATGGAGGAGGAATAGAAAAATCCATCAAGAAAGTTAAAATCCAAATCATTTGAAACAAAAGACAATGATATCTAAAAGGGAACATATAAATCTCAAAATTCAAATCACACCAAAAGACATGATTACAAGAACATCTCCTATCTCTAATCAAAGCTTAAACTCCAAAATTGGCTTCAAATAGATCCAAATTACTTTAGGGTTTGGTAGGCAAGTAAATTGGAATAAGGGAATTTAATAAAATCTATGGTGCTACCTACTTTCACACACAAGTACCCAATCTTCATAGTAGACCGACAACTCTATAAAGTGTCTTGAAAAGTGGGGAGAACATCAAGGGGAGGTAGGTCTATTTTAATTTTCATGCATAGAGCCTTCATGAGATTATATATATGCCCTATTTGTTGACCTAATACTTGTGTTGCTAAAATAAGTTATTCATATTTCTTAAGGTCGATAGTCCTCTTGTTTTGACAAACCTAATTTGATTGTCTTGAATTTGATAAATATATATTTATACCTTGGTTTTTAATTCATTATACCCTCCACACATTTAATTTTCACCCCTTGATAGATAAATTATGACTCCAAATCTAATTTCCTTATTTTTAAAATTCCTTTTTCTTCATTTCTTAAAAACATGCTAGCACTACTTTATTTCAATTTTATCTACCTTAAAACATAAAGTAGCATGTTTGAGAAACTATGGATCACCTTTTTCTTTTACACCATAAAAATTTTCATTTATTAAACTTAATTTAATTTCCCTTTCTCATTTATCATGATTTTGTTTTCCTATTGTCATGAACACTTGAGTTCATCTGCCTTTTTGATTGTTGAGTGAGATGTGGATTATTACTACTCACTCAATAGTTTTCTTTTTCTTTTTGTGAAACCCCTTTTTCCATTAATTATTGATATATGGATTGTTAATGATCACTCATCAATGTTGGTTTAACAATTGGTTTTTTCTTTTACCATTGATTTGTCTTGCTTATCATTCCTTTTTAAATATGTATCCTTGGTTTGAATTGGTGAGTTTAATTTTTCTTACTTGAGGTTTACCTATTTTAGTTTTTAAATCTTTAGTAGCCTTGGATTTTTAGTTACCTAATTTAACCTTATTTGACTTGGTCATTTGGTCTAACATAGCACTTATCACCCAATTTACCAAATTCCCAAGTACATCCCATCCACATATCACCAGTTATCTTGGCTTTTATTGTGATTATTTATTTTTGCTCCTTAGTTTTATGTTTTTGGGTTTATTGAAATTAGTCTTTATGCCCTACATAATCAAAACTAAAAACATAGCTGAAAACCGTCATGCAATAAAAGGTTAGTCAAGGTACATATCAATTTTACTTTTTAATTACTTACTTTTTAGATTACTTTCCATTTTAGTCATTTATTTTTAGTTATTTTATGCTTTTTAAAATACTTCAATTTTTTTAGCATCAATGTTGTGTATGTCATTATGTTCTCTCTCAGAGCACCATACCCTATTATACCTTAGTGACACATTATGAGCTTCAAGTGGGGCATATGTATAGACAATATTTTTAAATTTTATCAAATAATGATGCTTTAATTCTTGTAAGAACCCATCATGACTCAATCTCTCTAAGTGCATGCCTTAAGTGGTGAACCAAGAAAGGGGTGGGTAGACATTTGGTGCTTCATAGGATTGTTGTCCCTTATTTCCACATTATTCCCAATCCATTCAACTCCTAAAACCTCTCCCTAATATATTTCTCCTCCCTTGCACATTCTTCTAGTATTTATCTCTTTTTATCCTTCCTCTCATTATTTTACACCATTTTTACCTATTTAGTACACTAGGTCTATTGGTTGACCTAGTGTATTTTAGGGTCACCTTAGCTCTTCTAACTTGTTTGTCTTATGGCTAACCTAGCATATACTTTAGGCATTAACTCAAGAATGTACTAGGTATACCCAGTCAACATAGTCAATTTAGCATAGCTAACATGTCTAAATGATTTTTGGGTCAAATACTCCTATATATACAAGGTCATTTTGGTCATTATTAATAATATGCAATAAAGAGTTATTAGACTCTTGCACTTCTTCACAATCTGCCCTTCTACCATTCTACTTGAGGAGTCTTAGTTTAGGTTTCTTAATTGGATAATATAGTCTTCTAGATAGGTCTTGGATGCTTTGGCCTAATAAAGTGATCCTTACAAACAACAATAACCTCTTACAAATCCCTATTATCTGAGGGAGAGATTGAATCATGATGGGTTCACCTTAAGGTAAGTATATTTTAACCTTTTTCTCCTCTCTTTTACTAGATAGCAGTTACATAAGTGTTGGATCAAATAATATTACTCTTCATATTCTATGTACTAGGGTCTTACTCATACTTACTTTGTTTTAAGTTCCCTATACATATTTGATTGCTTTGCATCTAACCCCTCACATTGTGCCACAAGCTTTGGTATGCACTAAATTAGTTTACTTTTTCTTGTTATTAGAATAGTTTACTTTTTTTTATTAGCATGAGTGAATTTAAAATCATAGGACTCTTTTAGGGTTTTTATGCAATTGTGTTAGATTGTAGGCTTTATAACCCTTCCTATCATGATGTGTTATGTTAATTGATACAAGTGATCTCCTAATCAAGTCTAGTGGATCCCTATATTAGTCATGCTCTCATTTAACAAGTATATACCCAATCACAAGTGTAGGTCTCATCTATCTTATTTGATCTAGGATTAATTAATTTTTCATCATGTAATTCCAATTGCATAAAACCTATGTCAATGATCTCATTTATAAATCTAAAAGTTGTAAAACTTAGGTCTCAGATCTTGTTATCATCTTTGATTATCTTCTTAAAATATTGGGTTAGATTAAATCCTTACAAATGTGTCTTGAGTATCACATATAAAAAAAATTAGGATTCTAAATCTCTCTCCATAGTATCAATATTGACCCAAATAATATTATTTTCATCATCAACATGCACATTCCTCATTCTATTCCTAGCATTTGTACATACTTAGGCAAACTTGGGCCAATTAGATGATATACCTAAAATGGCTTATCGTATCCACTCCAATTATTTTATTAATAAAGGTAATACCTTATAATAGATGGAACCTTGTCAAAAAGCCTTTTAATAACATGAAACAGTCATTAATTCACCCTCTTACACTTAGTCCTCCTTCTAAAAATTTACCCTTGATCCTATATACTTTTTCCACACATATATCAGTTGGGGTAATGCTTTCCCAACAAGATGATACTATAAGAGAGTGTGTCATTGATCATATTAGATGAGGCATCATCAATTATGATAAATTTTATACCAAAGTTAAATGTGATTGTCTTACCATCTTTTTTTAGATAAAAATATTTGACACTACATGTAATATCAAACCACTTATGTCATTATTCATTCTAAGCCACTTCATCATTTCTTCTCCAAAGACTTTCTTATTAAAGATAGAATTGGCAAATGGTTTGTCCTCATAGAATTTGATCTCCACATTATAACTCAAAAATATGTCAAAGGATAAGTGATAACTGATCAAATTTATGTAGCTCCTATGCTAGCTACTAATCATCTTTAAGATAGTCTTCCCAATTATAATATTCTCTACATTAAAGGTCCCAATCAATCTATCTCTCTAAAATATTACTTTCATAGCTTTACCACTGACCTTAAAGACAATAATTTAGATGAATCCACTTTTTCCCTCGATACGACTAAACCTAAAGTAGTTATCTTATTACCTTTCCTCTCTAGAAAATCATACCTTTAGCTTTTCACTTAACCTTTTATGTCACCAAAAATATGGAAAATATGAAGCTCTAATCTTAGGTATGAGATCTACCCTTGATTTAGACATTCAATACCTACATGCTTTAGGTGATTATCAACTTATTTTTCACTAATTCAATGGTGATTACCAATGCAAAAGCAAAAATATCATTACCTATCATCAAATTTCAACTAATCTTTCTAAGTATTTAATCTCTTTCACCATTGATTCTATCCATCAAGATCAAAATTCCATTACTGATTTCCTAGATTTCTTAGCTTCTCTCTTTCATCCACACCAAGTTCTTTATGATCCCACTTTTCTTATACAAATAAGAAAATATCCATCTTTTAATAAACTACCAAATTCACTTATCTACCACATTAAGGCTATTACCATTCAACAAAGCCCATGGTATAAAGACACTATTAAATACATGGAACATCAAACTTATCCTCCTAACTTAGACTCTCATAAAAATACATGTATTCATAAACAAACTTTCAAATATGTATTTTGATATAACATCATTTACTATCGTAATGATGAAGGTACCTTACTTTGTTATGTTATGCAATATAAGGTCCTTCCTATTCTTGAACAAGCACATGGGGGAATTTATGGTGGCCATAATATAAAAAATGATACAACCTATAAATGCCCATGTATGAGTTACTTTTGGCCTACTCTTGAAAAAGATGAAATTGACTTTGCAAAAAAGTGTACTTCTTACCAACTTAATGATGATATAATTCATTCACCCCTAGAAAAGATTAAAAATATAAAATATCTTTGGCCATTCTCTATGTGGGGATTATATCTCATTGGAAAATTACCTCATTCCCAACATGGACATGTTTTCATCATCACTGCTACCAAATATTTTACCAAATGGGTTGAATCCATGCCCCTTGTTAATATCACTGGTAACACCATCATCAAATTCATTCTTGGTTCCCCATAATATCATTTTAGATCATTTTGGTAACTTTAAAAACAAGGATGTTAAAATAACTCTATGCTAAATTCAAAATCAATCACAAATTTTATACACCTTATCATCCATAATTCAACAGCCAAGTCGAGGCTACTAAAACAATTCTTAACAATTTTTTTTTTAAAAATAATTCATGAAACCCACATAGATTAGCACATTCACCTCTACCCTACTCTTTGGGCTTATAAAACTAGAATACATACTACCACTGGGGTAATGTCATTCTCTCTAGTCTATGGTTTTGAGTCAGTTCTCCCATTAGAAGTTGAACTCCCTCTATTTGTATATATCTTCATGGTATCATTCTTGATGAAGAATTATGTAATACTTGCTTTCATGCCCTTGATCTCCTTGATGAAAATCATCTTTTTTCTTTGTAACATAACTACCAATACAAGGTTTGTATTTCCAAACAACAAAAGAAATGTGTGAATGTCTACACATTTAATGTTGGTGATCTTGTACTTAAATTATACTACAATCATGACAAAGAAGGTAAATATTCCCAAAAATTATGAGGACCCTATTCAGTCAAAGATATTATTGGTCCAAGTACCTACCACCTTCAAACCAATGAAGGCCATACCAACACATAATTCCTTAAAATGTATTTTGCCTAAACATTTTCTTATTTTAATGATTTATATCTACATCTATCTAATAATTTTTACATGTTACTTACATGGGTATCTCCATCTACATTAGTTCTCTCTTATTAAAAACCTTTAGTCCTTCTTATTTGGTCTTTTATTTTCCCTTTTCTCTCATGAGTTTCATTGTAAAACCGTGGGTAGTACCTAATATTTCTCATGATGTACCATAGTCTTCTTTATTTTTATACTCTTTTTACACATTTTTTAGCATCCCTTAGATTTTTATTTTGTGAATTACATTGTAAGACCATGGATAGGACCTAGCCTTCCTCACAAAATACCATATTTATTATCCCATTTATTTTTCACATTATTTTTTTAGCACCCTTGTGGGTTGCTCTTTTATTAGTTACAATGTAAGACCATGGATATGACTTAGCCTTTCTCATAAAATTACATCTTGTCATTCCTTTTCTAGAATGTGCTTTTGATTCTTATTATTAGCTTTAGATTTTGCTTCTTTTGATAGATGGAATTTACATAATAATCTCTGCTAACATATTTTACTCCACTTCCCTCATTCTTATGATAAGAAATCACACTTTAATGTCATTGTATCCATTTTTCACCCTTCATCACATTTTTTTTATAGTTTGAAGTAGTTAAAATTTTTCCATGTATGATTATTCTTGATTTCCTTTCCTTTCACTCCACATTGGATAAAATAAGGTCAAAGTCAAGATTATTTTTTTATTTCACCTATATTTATGAGACTCTTAGACCCCATGCTCTCTAAATTTATCTCTCTTAGAAACAAATACCCAAGTATTCAAATTAAAGTCATCTTTAGTACCCATGTTTGGTTCTCCAAATCCATATGGAGGAATTACAAAATCCATCAAGAAAGTTAAAATCCAAATCATTTGAAAGAAAAGGCAATGATATATAGAAAAGGCCACATAGAAATCTCAAAAGTCAAAATCACACCAAAATACATGATTCCAAGCACATCTCCTATCTCTAATCAAATCTCAAAATCCATAGTTGGCCTCACATAGAGCTAAGGTCCATTTGGGTAAAATAAGATAGTAGATTGGAATAGGAGAATTCAATAAACCCTATGGTGTTACCTAATTTCACATGTAAGTACCCAACATTATTAGTAGATTGATAGATCTATAAAGGGTCATGAGGAATGGGAAACACATTGTGGGAAGGTAGGTCCATTTTAATTTTCATGCATATAACCTTCATGGGATGATCTATATACTACATTTATTGATATAAGACTTGTGTAGCTAAGAGAAGTTGTTTAAAATCCTTAAGGTTGAAAGTCATCTTATTTTGACAAACTTAATTTGAGTGTCTTGACTTCGATAAAAGAGTTCATCTACCTTGATTTTTCCTTCATTCTCCCCTTCACCCATTTAATTTCCCCCTTGATAGGAAAATTATGATTATAAATCTATTTACCCTTCTTCTATATTCCATTCTTTTTCACATCTTAAAAACATGCTAGCACTTCATTATTTTAATTTTATCTATCCTTAGAGTGAAACAACATGTTTGAGTGACTATGAATTACTTTAATTACACAATAAATATACATTCCTAGACTTGTTTTTCTCTCTTTTTACCATTTTTCATTATTGTACTACCCTTCTATTATGTGCACCTGAGTCCATACCTTTTTCCATTATTGAGTAAGATTGGCTTGTTTCTTCTCACTCAATAATGTTATTTTCCCTTTTAATGCACATTTTTAAATTATTGAGTGAGATAATTATTGTTAATACTCACTCATCAATGTTGTTTTACCATTTTATTTCTTATTTTACATTTAATGTTTGATTACCATCCTCTTTGACATGTATCATTGGTTTGACTTGGTGAGTTTTCCTTTTTTACTTAAGGTTTATTTTTTTAATTTTTTTGATCTTTAGTAGCCTTGGCCTTTTGGTTATCTAATTTACTCATATTTTGACTTGGTCATTTGGTCTAACATATCACTTGTTACCCTAGCTTGCCACATTTCCAAGTACGTCTTGTCTACATAGCATTAATTATCTCAACTTTGCTACATTTATTTATTTTTGCTCTTTAGTTTTGTATTCTTGGGTTTGTCAAAAGTAGTCTCTACACCCTACACAATCAAAACTAATAACATATCAAACAAAAATCCAACAATAAAGGTAATTCAAGGTACACATACATTTACTTTTCAATTATTTCCTTTTCAATAATTTACTTTTAGTTATTTTTGATTTAAAATACTACAACTTTTTTTTAGCATCAGCGTTATGTGTTCTTATGTTCTTTCTCAAAGCACCATCCCCTATTGCATCTTAGAGACAAGTGATGAGATTTGAGTGGGTCATATATATACATATAATATTTTCAAATTTTATCAAATACTAATTCTTTACATCTTGTATGAACCCATAGAGACTCAATCTCTTTGAGTGCATGCCCTAAGGGGTATACCCAAAAAGGGGTGGGAAGACCATTGGTGATTCACAATATCATTTTCATTTATTTCCACTTATTACCAATCTAAATAGCTCCTAAAAAACCATTACCTAAGCTATTACTCCTCTTTTGCACCCTCCTCTAGTCTTTTCCACTCTCCATCCCTCTTTTTCTCACCTAAAGTCCCTTTTGATAGTTGACTATGCTAGGTCAACTAGGTCAACCCTGTATAGTTTTGGGTGACTTTCACATAAGAACTAGTTTGGCTCTTGGCCAACCTAGCTCATGACCTACTGAATAATTATCCAAAATTATGCTAGGTCAATTGGGTCGACCCTGTCAGCCAAGACTTTTTGGAAGGGTTTAGGGTCAAATTCACCTATATATACAAGATCATTTTGTCATTATTTCATATGTAATAAATAGTTATTATTCACTTGTGCTTCTTTACAATTTTCTTCCACCATTCTACTTGAGGATTCTTAGATTAGGGTTTTTACTTGGATAATCTAGTCTTGTGGATAAGTATTGGATGCTTTGTCATTTCTTAGTGATCCTTATAAACCACAAAAACCTCTTAAGAAGCCCATTTGGCCAAGGGAGAGATTGAATCTTGATGGGTTCATCATTCAAGTAAGTATTCCTTAACTTTGCTCCTTTTTTTAGTAGATAGAAGTAGCATAAGTATTAGCTTAAAATAATATTAATCTTCTTATTCCATGTATTAGGGTCTTACTCATACATAACTTAACTGAGATTCTCCTATACATGTTTAGATTATTTATTAACCCCTCATATTGTGCCATAAGCTTTGGTGAGCAGTAGATTACATTTACTTTATTTGTTATTAGTTTACTAAGATATCAAAAAAATAGGACTCCCTTAGGGTTATTTTATTATTTTGTTTTATTGGAGGCTTTGGAATGTTCCCTAGCATGATGTATTGTGGTAAGAGATCCCCTAATCAGGTCTAGTAGATCCTCATATTAGTCATGTTCCCACTTAAAAAATGTGTCCCCAATTTGAAGTGTATGATATGATCTATATTTTTTGAGTTAGGATTGTTTATAGACATGATGAATTTATAATTGCATACATTAAACACCTAGTTCTATAGCCAACACCTCTTTAAACATGCACCTACAACTATAACAATATAGTCCACCATTTAATCTAGCATGCACTTTGATGATGACAATGCCTATAAAGGAGTTCTATGGTTATCAGTGATTAAATAATACAAGAATGTTTTGAATTTATCATGAAATTTCAAAGGAATATGAGGTGGGACTCTAATTACCAAGATCACATAGTCAAGGTAAATTGAAACCTTGCCTATAGCCATACATGGAAATTTTTCTAGCATAATCACATGCCTTCAAATTTTAAGCCTAAGATCCTTCAAGACAAGAAACCCATGATGTGACTTGACCAAATCAAAGTGAAACATTGATATAATCAAAGCCTTGATGAAGCACTAGGACATTGATAATCATGAATGAAGATATAATACAGGCCTTTTGTAGGGATATAATAGTGTTTAAGGCCTAAAGAACTAGTTTGATTTGTTAAATGGATATAAGGAGTATAAATTTGAGGTTTAAAATGGTATAAATAATCTTTAAGGCACCATTTCATGATGAGTAATCACTAGACACTTCTTCACCTCAGGAAAATACACCTACATCACTATTGATGTAAGCAAATAGGCTTCTTGAAGGAGATAAGGTCTAAGTGAGGTGGTTTAGGTCTGTAATTTAATAAATGAAGGGTGAAACTACTTCAAGGAGGACTATCATAAAATATTCAATGCATACTCACCATCTTTAGTCTAAATTAGGGTGGAAAGAATAAAAACATAGGTAGTCACATGTACAATCAACGTATAAGAGGCAAAATTTGAGAGATTTGTGCCTTTTTGGTATCTACACATGGAATAAAGGCCTAAAAATTGGTAAAATTCATAATTATGACCTTATAAATCTTCTCATTCCATTATAGAGGTTATTTTTGTGGGGTATATCCTCACTATTTTGACATAGTCCCGTACTTGTCTCAAGATAGTCATGATGGAGGTAGAAGAGGTTCTTGTGGGTTTAAAGATGTAACAAATGTTTCTAAATTAATTAAAGTGTTTTTAAATACTAATATAACTTTTTTAAATCTTAATACACCTATTTAAAGGTGATAAAACTCCACAATCTAAGTAAGCCATGCCCTTGAGGGCTAAAATAAGCAAACATGCCTATGGCTCTTTGGAGAATTTGCTTGTTTTTATAAATTTTTCAAGATGTATATAAATATATAGGGGTTTATAAGGAATTTTTAAGATTATAAAATGTTTAAAATCTCACATGATACAAGCAATAACATCAAAACCAAATATAAAGACTATATAGGCCATGTTTGCAAGAAACCCCACAAGCAGCCTCAAAGGCATCAAGACCAGAATGGAGCTTGGAAAGAAAAAGAGAGAGGTAATAGAGATGTAAAATGAATTTAAACAATGTTAATTATCCCCTATATCATCATATAGATGCCTAAATCATCAAAACTCAGTTTTAAGCCTATAAGGCCTATAACACCAAAAAGCATTTTTTAGACTTATCAATAAAGATGAATCCTATAGAATCCTAAAGTGATATTTTATAGGTCCCATGATTACTATTTAAATAATGGATAACCATTGGAGGAGTTAGTTGTAGTCTAAGGGAGAAATTTGATTTATGCAGGCTAAGACACCCATTCAAGCCACCTAATCACGTTCTCATATATTTCACCATATGAGGAGTTTGTCCAAATTATATTATCATTATTTTACTACCCCTATGAATTTTTAACTCATTAAAAATTGATTTTGTTTGAGGCCTTGTACTTTATGAATAATTGCTAATAGTGTAAGCATGTCTAAAATGCTTGCAAACCCAATAGCCAAATTTCTTCACATGGATATCTTTTTATACCTTTTGCATGGGAACCTAGTATTCTCAAGTAATTTTATGGGGTACATATAATTTATATTAATTTAAATAATTTGGGTTTAGAGGCTTGTACTTTTTGAACCATCTTTAAGAAGGTTCACCTCCAAAATTCTCCCAAACCCTCATAATGACCAGTTTTGAGAAAAGTCTCATTTATTGAAATCAAAACCTTAGGTATAAAATTGAAACCTATTTCAACATCAAATAAACTTAGATAGGGCTCCAAAAATGATATTTTTTTTTACATAATTGTATAGATCAAGTAAAGAATCAAGTTTTTAAAGGAAAAAACACAAAAGATGAGGTATAGAGTAGTTTACATGAAATCCAAACTATGGAGATTTAATATTGAGAATTTTTACTCATACCAAAATTTTTATATATTACAAAATATGTATGGAGGTATCCTTACCAGCTTATTAAATATAGCCCCTATGTAGGAAATTCAAGCTAGTTTGACCTAATCAATCATGGTGACTGAGTTGCATGTGTTTATTCATCAAGTGGACATGTATTATGATGTTATGAGTTTTTATAGATGTAATAATCATTTTATTTTTATGTTTACTAATTTTCATGTATGTTTAAATGGTATTTAAGTGTAATAAATAGGCTACTAGGCCTAATTGGCCTAGTAGGCTTATTTGATCAAACAATCAAAGAGGAAATTAGTATTGAATGGATATCAAGGAGTTCATATGGAGTTTACATAAAAATTATTTAATATTAAAATTGATTTTTCATGTAAAAATTATTCTACAAGTTCTAATTCATGCAAATAAGGGCTTAAGTGGGAGTTAACTAGTCTTCAAGACCATTCACTCTGAGTTGTCTAGTTAACCATCAACATGCATTCTCCTTGATTTTAATGCAAAGAAGAGACATTTAAATTATTTTAACTCACTTAAATTAAATTTAACTAACCAAATAATTGTGTATCATGTTGAATATGAGCTTTGACAAGTCAAATGATCCCACCATTCCTTATTCTAATGCCAAAAAAAGAAAATCATGCAAGACTTTGACATAAGGATACTTCTTAAATAATTATTATCAAATTGTAATTTAAATTAGACTATATTTGAATGTGGATTTGACTTATCCTTCTCAAATATATGCCACATTTATTAGAGATTCTCTATTTTTCTATATATTTAGGTTTTCAAGCCAATTTGAAGATCCCTCTCTTGAGCATGATTAAACTCTACCAAGATTGATCTTTGTAAACTTTTGATATGAATAATTTTTTTTTATATTCCATTATTATATTATAGTGTGTAATACTAGTTTAATTTAAACATTTGACAATATTTTCTCCCTTATCAGGTCTTAATCTCACCTAGTTACTAGTATGTTTAGTGTTTAATGTCATTTGACTAAGCTAATAGTGGATATGATTGACTGGTTAGTGCCTTGAATCAAGGCTATTGCATAATTTACCTCACATTTTTATCCCTTGATAAAACCTCTATATGAAATACTAATGCATATGAGTCATTTGGAGTTATATATTTAGTTATTTGCTTGTCTTATCAATGTTTTAGATGCTCAAATAGAGTGGATAAACCAATAATATAGGTGTATCACCAATAGTAGAATAGGATTTACCTTTTAGTTTCCTTCTAACCCTTTTCATCCCAAAAATCATAATAGTTTAGTAATAAAATAATAAGTTATACATTAGAGGATATAGCCTTATCAAAACTAGAGGTTTAGTCTAAGTTCAGGTGTCCCACACCTGAAATCATTCCAATGTTAGTCTAGGTGTGAAGGAGTTTTAGATCAATCTATCATCCTTCAAGCAGGGTGTTATATGGGTTGCTAAAAACTTTTGCCTTTATTTACTTAGTAAATATATGTTTCATTTTTCCTAGTGAATGAATGTGTGTATCCTTTATAGGTTATCTATATATTAAATGAAGCTAGTGTAGCTATATGATTTATTAAACTCACCATATTCCATTATAGGTTTCTTAGAACCAAATTTGGTATATCATGACACCTTACCTTTTATGATAATTCTAACCCTTCCCCTTTACTTTATTTTACTTGCATACTTACATTAACTACATACTTGTACATTTAATTTTATAAAGGTCTAGTGATAACTATATCCTTATGCCATAAACTTAGAATTGGGAACCCTTTCCTCTTATAATTTATGATGGAGGAAAATCTCTACTATATCTATGGATATTAGTGGTCATTACCTAGATTAACTAAGTGTCACAGGCTCTATTTTTTTTACCCTCACGTGAGTCCCAGTCTATTGAGATAGGATAGGTGTAGGTTAATCATATATTTTTCATACATAATCCATAATAGGGTAAAATAATAAAGTGATCATAAAATAAATCCAATGTAATATAGGTAAAAACTCAAATCAAACAAGGACACATACCTAAATAATCAAAGATCTCAATGAATGGAAACTTGAAATTAATGGTTATGCTAGAGCAATGTGTAGGAAAACACAACCATATAAAGACATAATAATAATGATAGAGATGGTATGTAAATTATTGGTGATGACTACTTTTTAGGAAGATTATTTTTATTACCTAAGGTTTTACAATGAAACTCATAAACTAAAAAATCCAATAGGCACTATAAATGAATGTGAAAGTAAAATTTTAATAAAATAGATATAAGATGGGAATATAGATAAGAATGACTCAATAAATTAAACTCAATATGCATCAAGGTGATATCATAAAATATATGATATAAGTATAAATATACAAGGTGCCATAAGAGTGACACAATCTAATCAAGTAGAAAAGGCTAATATCTTTTGACATCACAGACCTAAATAACACCATATAGCAAGTGTAAGCTTGAGATAATAAAGGAAGTATATAAATCATCCCATGAATTCTAGTGTGTATGGAAAATAAAAGGATCCTACCCTCCCACAACATGTTCCCTACTCCTTAGGACCCCTTATAGATTCATCAGTCTACTTTGAAGATTGGGTACTATCATGAGAAAGTAGGTGGCACTAGAATGTATACTAGCTTACCATACCTTAATAGACCTCAGCTCTATCATAAGGCCAACTGTACAATTTGAGTTTCAACTATAATAGGAGACATGATAGTAAGATCACATCATTTTATGTGATATTAATTTTAATTTTAATTTATAATTTCCTTTTAACATTATCATTTATTAAAATATGGCTTTTAAGGATTTTATAGTTTTCTATTTTCCTCCTCCATATTGTTTCAAAAAAAATAAACATGGGTGTTATATATGACTAACACAAGATAGCCTACACCTATTCATTAAAGTGGAGAACCTAAAGACCAACATACCTAAAGTGTAAATAACTTACTTAAATAATTCAAATCAATGGAACATTGATAATAGATTAGAAATAGTATATCATAGAAATAAGAATAAAGTAAGTAAATCCATAAAATTAGTTGAAAAAGGAGCAAAATACTTGGTAAATATGACTGATCCACTTCAATAAGGAAACTCTTTATAACATAAAAAGAATATAATTAATATAAATTTACTAACCACTACCCTCTATATATACTCTACTCTAAACATGTTTATTTCATAGGCTAACCCAATTAGTAATATAAGAGCCTAGAAAAATGTGACAAGATAAAGACAATGGTTATGAAGCTATAAGTTAGCCACACATATTATAGGTTAAGGTCAGAGCATTCCCTTCCCATTAAAAAATACCTCAACATTGAATAAATCTAGATGTTGTTGTATAAATGCTTCATCTTCCTATATTACATCCTCATTGGTTAGATCAATCCATTTGATTAAATACTCCTTAATCTATCATGTTCATAGCCTTTCTGAACATGTTTGAATTATGTCCTCAAGTTACATAGTGAATTTTATGTCCTCATCTAGTCTAGGTAACTCATTTTATGTAGATAATTTTTGTATAATTAACATATTCAAACAAGAAATATGAAATATTGGATGGATGTAGGTAGATTAGGGTAGCCCCAACTTATATGCTACATTACCAATTTTTTGTAGGATATGATAAGGGCCATAATACTTAATATAAAATTTGTTATCCTATTTTTCATTCAAGTAAATTTTATTATATGGATTTAAGATTATAAATACCCAATCACCCACTTTGAAATGCCTCTCATTAAGGTAATGATATTCTAGTTTCTTCATTAAATTATGTGCCATTGTTAAATTCTATTTGAGACTAACTAGTACCTCCTACTAATGTTGGATGAGATATTCCATAGATAAAACCTTTGGATGGAACCTCAAGGATTAAGTGATGAATGGTGGTAGATACCCATAGATATACAAAATTGGATACATTTTGGAAGAGATATGGAATGAAGTGTTATACCAACACAATGAACTCATCTCTCTTATTTATTTGATGTAAATCAATGAAGATAGGCCTCTAGTAATTTGTTGACCACTTTTAATTTCCCATTAGATTAAGGATGTTAGGACAAATTATAAATAATTATATAAACATGAGAATAAATTAGTTAGAAAGTTATTTGTAAATATTTTATCACAATAAATTCTTATGATCTTTGGGTTACCATGCAACTTTTCAATTGTATTTATAAAATTAGCTACTACCATACTAACTAAAAATGGTTGTGATAAGGAGAAAAGATGGGAATATTTTTTGAGCCTATCCATAATCACTATGATTACATTTTTACCTTCATACTTTGGTAAACCTATGATGAAATCCATGGCAACATCCTCCCACCTCTAGCTAAGAATGGATAAGGGTTAAAAAAGACCTAAAGTCTTAATTATTTCACCCTTGTTTTGTTGACACACCATATATTTAGCCACAAGCTTTTTTGTATCCACATTGAGACCATACAAAAATAAATCCTACTTGATTATATTATATGTTTTCAAAAATATTGATTTCTCTCTTATTATAGATGCATGAAGATATGTAAGTGTCTTGTGTTTGAGGATAGAATTACATAGGTATAATCAATCTTTATACCATAAGGCATTCCATTTACACATAAATTTGTTTGTATCACTAGAATATTGTATATTTTGAGTTAGAGGTTGTATATCTATATATTTTCTCATTCTAATCATGCCTCTTCCAACCGATTTTCATGCCAAATGGACATGGTCAATAATAATGCCTTCAGGAATTGATCCCTCATAGTTAAAATATCTACTACAACACTCTCTTTTATTATATTATGTGTTATCAAACTTATATCCCAAAATTTTATTCACACATTTTTATTATTCTTAAGATTATAACCATCAATCCAAAAAATATTTTAGATCATCATGATTTGTCTTTAACTTAAAGTGTATACCCATCAGCTAAGACCTTTATTATTTGATTGTATAAAGAATAAGCATTATATTTTTCTCATAGTTTTGGCTTTAACCTATTCTTACCCTTGATTTGGTGACTCAAAAATGAAAGAGGTCTTCCTTCATGCATGATTATTACCCCATGTCATATCTTGATGCATCATATTTAATTAAACATAAATAAAAAATTGGGTGTAGCCAAAACTAGAATGGTGTACATAGGCTATTTAATCTTCTCAAAGGCATTGGTAATTATTATTTTTTAAATGGAAAGATTCCTCATTCAACAAACACATGAGTGGGGTTACAATGCTATCATAATTTTTCACAAATTTGTGATAGTAACATGTTGGACCCAAAAATCCTTTAAGGGTCTTGAGGGTTTTTGGAACTTACCGCTCTATCATAGATTTGATATTCTAAGGGTATTCTTTGACTCCATGTGAAGAAATATTACCTAGTTAATCCACCTCTTGGAATCCAAAATCACATTTTGAAGCTGTTATGTAAATTTCATGTTTATCTAGAGTTAATAATACCTATTTCACATGATGAAGATTTTATTCCCAATTTTTTGTGTAGATTAGTCTGATATTAAAAACTACCAACACATATTTACTCAAAAATGTGTAAAAGAATGTCATCAAACTCTAAAATTTAGATGGTGTATACAATAAATTAAGATATATCTACAAATTATCATACTTAGTAAAATTAAGATTGGATAAAGTAATTAACTAAAATATATTACAATAATTTTTATATTTGGAGCCTTACCAAATTGGTTCTACTAAACCTAGGTAAGGTATCACTTATCACACAAAATTAAAGGAGGCTTTTAGAGCCTATAGGAAGATAATACTATGAAATAACCCTAGCTAAGTCTGAATATATAAAATAGAACTAATTTATTATTATCAAATAATATAGCACAAATGGAGATGGTTAAATTAAATAAGACAATCAAGGAATCATAGTAGGCAAATGAATGCCTAAATCACCTAAAATAGAAAATGGAAAGCAAAGACAACCCTAGAAAATGGAAAGCAAAGAGAATATAACTAAAGTAAATATGAGAAGGATAATTCAATGATTAATAAAGTACCTCATAATAACTTAGATGTGTAGCTTTTGTTCTAATAATAGATGAAATAAAATAATCATATTCTAAGCATGTCTAAAAGACATGGAGAATATGGAATATACAGATTGGAAAAATATTTAGAAATAAACTTGCCAATCAAGGGGGAATGAAATAGGTGGTATGGGTAATGAAGGAAACACTAAGGTGAAAATATATTTCTTATTGAAGATAAGACACTTAAATCAAGTCATCAATGCAATAAGGATTTTGAAATTAAGGATACTAGATAACTCAATAAAATTAAAATTGATCTACCTTCCCACAATGTGTTACCCATTCCCCAAGACCCTTATAAATCCATCAATATACTATGAATATTGGGTACTTACATGAGAAGATAGGTGGCACTATATATATATATATATATATATATATATATATATATATATATATCCCCAATCTACTGACCTATCACACCTCAATGTACCTTAGCTTTATTGTGAGGGAAATTATGGAGATTGAGCTTCAATTAGGATAGTAAATGTGCCAAATAATAATAATGTATTTTGGTGTGATTTTGACTTTTGTACATAATTTTACCTTTTGATCAATTCATTTTTTTTAATGATTTGGGTTTTAAATTTTTATGGATTTTTTTAATTACTTCTCCATATATATTTTTAAATCCAAACATGTGTATTAGAAATGACTCTCACTATAAAACTTACACCTGGATGGTAGAAAAATAAATTTTGTGAACATGGTGTCTAAGACTCTTGTACTTACATGTTAAAGAAGAGTATTATTTTAAAACTAACATTGGTGTGTCTATAGTGACATGGAAATGGGAAAGGATGGAAATAAAAATGGAACATTAAGGTATTTCAATCATAAAAAATAAAATTTTGGCAAGGTAAAATGATAGGTAAGTATGGATCATCATCATAAGGAATAATGTATGTGAGTGGAAACATGATAATAAATTTTTAGAGTTGATAGAACAAAGTAATATTAAAATTTAAAATTATGAAGTCACTAATATCAAATATTTCCTTATTTTATTGGGAAGACACATAGCTAAGGTTAAAAATAAATTAAATTTGTGAAATGTATATTTGTGAGGAAGGCGTGGTCCTATCCAAGGTCTTACATTAAAAGTCATAAAGCAAAAATGAAGGAGATGTAAAAAATTTAATATTTTTTTCAAGAGAACAATCTAGAGAGTTGAAATAGACTTGTGGGTTGAATAATGAAATGATAAAGAAATAGAAAAATATTCATGAGGACAACCAGGTCCTATCCATCATCTTATATATCAACTCATGAACTAAATAATGTATGTAGAGTAATGTAGTTAGTCCAAAGGATCAATGATAAGAATTAAGGCTACTAAAATTGATGAAATTATTGTACTTTAGGAAGTTAAAAATATTCAATAAATTTTATCACCAAATTATATATAAATATATGAAGATGTAAATAATAATAGTATTGGAAATTTAAGAAAAATATTTAATTAAAAATTGAGCATTAGTGGGTTATTTAAAAATGTCCTTTATAAGTTTGTAAACATCAAGTACTAGGATCATGAATGTCTTTAAATAAGTAATGACCCCACCATTTTTAGGTTTAATTTCCTTATTTATCATGGGTATAATATAATTTAAGAACTAAATCACCAATATTGAAGTTACAAACTTTGACATTTTTGTTATGTTATTTGGCAATTCATGATTTATATTGAAAATTATATTATAAAGCACCCTTATGATGATCATTAAGAAGGCCTAGGGTATGAAGGTGAGCTTCACAAAGTTATTCATCTATAATGATACCATGGAGAAAAATTCATAATGAATATATCTTAACATATAAATTTAAGATAGGTTTAGAGTCATATACTAAGGAAAAATGGGTGGCCCTAGTAGTAGTATGAATGTTAGTGAGATAAGCCAAAAGTATAGGATAAAACTTGAGATGCCAGTCAAAATGAGAATCTTGACTTGCCTTTTTTAATATTTTATTAAAAAAATTAGTGGTCTTTGCTTGGCCATTACATTGAGGGTGATAAGGTGTACAAAAAATTTGCATGATTTTGAATTTAACACATCATTATTTCATATCTTTATTTTTCAAATTTCCACCATTCTCATAAATAATAGTGTGTGGAATGTCAAAGTGACAAATGATTTGATGAAGTACAAATTTTGATATAGTGATACTCATGACATTAATAAGGGGCATGGTTTCTACCCACTTATTGAAATAATCAATGGCCATTATGATTAATACATGATCATATTGAGAGTGAGGTAATTTACCAATAATATATAATCCCCACATGGAAAAAGACAACAAATATTCTAAAGTTTTTATTTCATAAGGAGGAGATTAATTAACATCATCATGTAGTTGAATATGATTACACTTTTTAGTGAATGTGATAGCATATTTTTCAAGTGTGGGCTAGAATTAGCCTAAGCATAAGCATTTATGGGTTGTAGCATGCCCACTATAGTGAACAAAAAAATTCACTCATGTGTTTTATTAATAAGAGAAGGGACTTGATTTTGAGTGACACAATGGAGAAAGATACCTTTGGCATTATTATAATACAGGATGTCATATCATGAGAGATATTTTTAATCTTGTTTGTGAATTATTATCTTTTCACAAGTGTTGATTTTGATATGATAAGTGTCATGCTTGATAAATTTGATGATATTATTATACCATGGTTTTTTTCAAATAGAGATAGCCTCAATATGACATATAAAAGAGTCATTTATGGTTAGTAATGGATATGGTGATTTATGTATGTTAATGATAAATTTTGAATCATTAATTTTTTGATGAAGGTGAAAAAGAGAAGTAGATAAAGAAAGGGAATCAACTATGGCATTATGCTCTTGTGGACTTGGTTATATGGTGAAATATTTGAAATATTTAGTAATGGTGGTGGAAAATTGATGATATGTAATCACATTTTCACTTTTACATTGATATTCACCATTGAATTTATGATAAATGAGTTGTGAGTCACCTACAGTATGTAGGTAAGGGATGTCTCAATTAATAGCATCTTACATGCCTCAAATGAGAGATTCATACATAGCCATGTTATTGGTAACCTAAAAGGTTAATTTCAAATAAAGAGGTATGATATTTCCATGTGGATTTTCTAAGACACATCCTACCCAAACTCCTTAAATACATTTAACACCATTGGAATGAAGTGTCTAGGTATCTTCATGTATATTAATTGTAACTTTAGGTAATTATTTGATGATGAATTTGGATCTTGATTTATAAATTAAGGTGTTTAGTTCATCAATATTATTTTTTTCAAGGTTAGATATTAAATTTTGAAAATAATATTTAAGTAACATGTATTTTTTAATAGCTTCAATGTACACGATTGCTTCATTAGGGAGAGTGAATTGAAGGTGATCAATGGCTAGTATAGGAGTGGTAACAATTTGATCAATAATTAGTTGGCCTTTAACTAGTTTTTGTGTAATAATTCACAAATAAATTTTCGTCAAGAGAACCATCCATTTTCCAATTCTATCACCAAGTAATAAATAATTGGATGAAAAGAGATGCAAAGGATTAGAATGGATGATGAAATAAGTGGTTTGAAAAAAAATGTAATGCCAAAGTTTCTTAATTACAAAATAAATAGTGAGACAATCACATTAAACTTTGGTATAACATGTCTCATATTCTATTAAATAATGATTGATATAATATGTGGAATATTAATGATCCATTTCATCTTGTTAATCAAACATTTCCCTAGTTGATATAGGGGTAGATTAAGTGTACAATATGAGAAGACAATCATTGAAAGGTGGTAAAAGAGTGATAAGATGTAATAATGATGATTTTATGATATAAAATTATTATTAACATGAATTAGTCCATTAAAAAGTAATATATTTGTTTTTAAGGGAGTTAAATCAATATATATGGTAAGCCATTTCATGAATGAATCATTAGAATACCCTGAGTTTACCAAGATATGTTCATATATTTAGAATGAAATAATTAATGGGAATGTTAGGAATGGAATTAATTTTATTATTTTATACATAAATCCCATGTAAATAGACTAATAATCCTAAAAAATTTCTAGAGGTGAAACTAGATTTTTTTTTATAAGGATAGATTCTAACTTTGTATTTGATAAGATAATAAAAAATGATAGCGAGAGCATGAAAGTGAATTTCATTATGCTTGGATTTAGTGATAAGATCATCTACATAATTTTCAACTATTTTATGAATGAGATCATGAAATATATGGTTCATTTCACATTGATAAGTGGCATCAAAATTGTAAATACCAAATGAAATTTTAACATAGCAATAAGTGTCCCATTCAATGGTAAAACTGGTTTTATGTTGATCCTCATGAGTGACATAAATTTTATTATATCGTGATAAATTTCCCATGAGAGATAGAATTTCATATCTAGTGATTGAATCAATAATGACATTGATTGATGGTAAGGGAAATTTATCTTTGGGAAATACTAAGTTAAGATTTTGAAAGTTTCTATAGATGCAAATAACAATGGTGAATTTATTGCATATGGGAACAATGTTGGAAACCCATTCAGAATAATCCACATGTTTGATGAATTTAGAATTTAAAATATTGATGATATCTTTATGACATAATGTAAAAATATCAGGAGGGAATTTATTCTACTTTTGATGTATGGGTTTTGCATCAATATAGGTAATGATACTATGGACCATAATACCATGATCAATATTGAGCATGTTTTCATATGACCATGCAAAATATTCATGATATTTATCAAAAAATAGATTTAACTTATAATGTTTGGTAAGATGAAGTTCTTTGGAGATAAGAATAGGTTTAGGAATAGTAGTGGTTCTATTATTAATTTTAATAGTTTCCTCAACAAGCATAACATTTTCATCTTAGAAATTATATGGAGCATGAGGAAACAAGTAAATAGGATGTGTTTTGGGATCCATAATAGCAACAAAATTATTGAAATAATGAATATTTTTCTAGAAATGACCAAAGTTATGATGTTGGATTACAATATTAGGTTCATGAACATAAAATAATAATAAAATAGATTTTTTAGTAGGGATAATAATTAAAGGTCCATAGTAATCGACATCCACTTCAAGGTCTTAATTTTGATTTCCATGATTATCAAATTCAAAATCTATTTGTCATATAATTTTAGCTAGTGCATATAGGGTAATTTTAGGATTAGAGGTAGAAGTTTGTTTAATAGATTCTGGTATTGAGATAGTGGGAGAAAGATTATCATTTGTGGTGATTAAACTATGTGTAAAATTTGTAGAATTGGTTGGTTTATTAAAATCTATTGGAGGTAATGATTCTTGACTTACTAAATTGATGTGATTAGTGAAATCAAGAATTTTAGGCTGAATTATATTAGATTCGTCAATTTCTTGGATGACCCATGAGTATCTAGAAAAGTTGCATTGATATGTGGTACAAATCCTTCAAGTTCTAATTCAATATTAACGTATATGAATCACATGGACATCATGATTGAAATCATGTATTTTTTCTAATGTCTTTTGAAAATGTAGGGCATCATAATCTCATGACTAAGCTTGCACTATAATGTAAGTATCATCAATAGGAACATCTATAGTGGATATGACTATATTACTAAAATTTTAAGGAGACAAGGCTAAATTATATTGAAATAATTTGGCCACCCAATATTCATTATAAGTAAAATCATCCTCTATTTAAGAGGATTCATGTGAATTTCATGGTGGGGGATATCTATGAAATCATCTATTAAGGGAGTGGTTCTATCTCTTGGAAGAAGAGAAGGAGGGAGCCATTCCTTGATATAGGGAGGTAATCAAGTGGTATTGAAAATGTTTTATAGTTTATTAGGTTCATCATTTAAATATGTTAGAGTTATATGTAGATTTTCATGCATATTAAAAAATTTAAGAAGAGGAAAAATATTGATTTGAGTAATAGTGGAAATATGATATTGAGGTTTGGGATTTGGAAGTTGGATGCTCCAAGTATTATGATAGACTTAATATTTGTAATATTTCTTATTATGCATGAATTTCAAACATTGGTTTCTAGAAGTTGTGATAGCTCATATATGATGAATACATGGATGTCTTAAAAGCATGTTATAGGATAAATGAAGATAAATAACTATGAGATTACTAAAAATTGTTTTAGGTCAATGGTAAGAGGAATCCAAATGTAGCCAAGTAGTTTTTGATTGGTTTTATCAAATCCATGACATGTAACTCAAGTTTGTTTGAGTTTTTCTTTGAAATATCTATTTTTTTGAACTAACCAAAGAGAATTAACAATGATATTAGATCTTTCATAAAATAAAAATTTAATAACTAGAGTTTTATTTATGCCAATCTAGATAAAAAGAGGTGGATCATCATTGTTAAATAAAATTTTCTCATATATCATATTGTCTTCAGGAAATTCAGTAGTTGGTTTGGTAGAATAATTTTTTTTATAGAACGCACCTCTATAGATTGATGAGTATCAAGAGGTTGTTTAAATTCATTAGATGAATATTATTCTTTCTCTTGTAGTTGTTTCATAAGTAACTTTTGATGAAAAGGGAAACTCTTACTAGTTCCATGAGAGGAATTTTACCGGGCATATAACTAAGTTCATCTAAAAAATTCTAGGAAGTTTTGGAAGAAGGGTGAACATGATACTTAAATTAATTAGGCATGGTAATTTTTGAAAGTGTGTAAGTTTCCATTACTTAAGTTTGATGTTCACTAATGGTTGGTTCAAAAGATGAGGGATGAGAATTTGTAGTGTCTTTAAGATGTTGATCTTTAGTAGATGGTTTCTTAGGTTTGGTAATAGGGTCTTTATGAGTAGGTATGTGATGATAGTTTACTTTAGATGCATTCACATACTGAGAATTAGTATAATATTGATCATAATCATCATCGATAGCATAAAAAATCTCATTAGAATTTTTTGCATTGGGATCTGAAGAAGGTTTCTGAGATTTTTGGGTAATTTATTTGGAAAAGTTTCTCTTTTAAGAAATTTTGAGATAATCAGGATGATACAATTTAATTATCAAATAATGGTCAAAGTCATATCCTAACATGAAATATGCCACATATTGTAAAAGTGCACAACATGTCTCATGAGAATTATCAATGCCAATGTGAAACCAAACAAAATTATTAGGATCTTAACATGATGGGGGATCAATATTGCTATAGATGAAAGGTTTAGCTAGAGATCATAATTTCTTCATTTTTGATATTGTTAATGATGTATGGGAGTTATTTTGAATGTCAGATTTAGTTGCTCCCATTTTCATTGGAGGAGATTTATCTTGAGAATTTTTACTAGTTATTATGTTAGTTGAAGTTTGGAAAGATTTCTTGATTGAATTATGAGATGGTTCAAATTGATTCATAAGTTAGTTTTATATTTTAGCTTGATCAAAATACTCTTCTAGGGTTTGAGGATAAAATATGTATAACTTATATTAAAGAGAGGATTTAAGGTAAGTAATGCATAGTTTTAAAATATTATCCTCACTGATGTTATGGATAGCCTTATGAGCTATTTATTTTCATATTTTGATTAAAAGTATGAGTAGATTTAGTAGGCATTGTTTAGAAATGATGAAGTGGATAAGATAATTTTCAATAGATAATTTTGTTTAAATTATTTAAATAGATCATTTATGATAACCTTTAGTTTTCATATGGAATGTTAGTGGAGTTGATTACACCATTTTCAAACATCTCCAATAAAAATTTTGGCAAGAAATTTAGTGATGGTGAAATCTCTGGTTTGGACCCATTCCTTATAAAGGTTATTGTTGTCACTAAATTTTTCACCCTTGGATAGGTAGTTTAATATTTATCCAAATTTAGTGAAATAATGGATTGCCTTTAGGCCTATGGGTTGCCTATAGTAAAGGTAAACCTCTAGATTAAAGGGCTAGCTCCCTAGATATGTTCATTGTAGCTCATCACCTATAATATTTACTTACTTGGGATGAAAAGAGATAGAGATAACATGAAAAAAAAATATCTTAATGAGTTTATGTAATAATTTAATCTCAACTAGACTACCATTAAATTTCAATATGAAACATGACTCACAAAATTAGCTTCAACATCCATGGTTTCTCTATGATAAGTATTTCAAACATGAAGGTGATATGCAATGCAATTCTTAAGGTGAATGAATAAGAGGTTTGATTTTAGACACTAATTTTATTATTTACACTTAAATACATAAAAATAAACTAAATACACTTCATGTGACCTATTAGAGAGCAAACTACTTGCACAAAACATAAAAGAGTAAAGTAAACACAAGGATGGATGATTATCACTTATCATTCAACTATGCACTAATTCACACACTTAGACAGGAATTTATGAAATAAAAACTAGATTTAAAATATTTTATTAAAATAAAAAAAAAATATTCAAACCAATAGGGTTTCACCATACTAGATGTGGATCTTACAAACTTAGCCAAAAGTGGTTGCTTATATAGAGAAGTGTGAAGAGAAAGAGAGAGGTGTGGTAGAAGAAGATTGACAATTGTCCTTGAGAGTTAAAAAATGAAGGTATTTATGAAATAATATAAATATACCTCTAAGTCCATGTGTCTCACTCTTGAATATGCTCTGACCCTCCATGTGGTGTAGGGGTTATAAATTAGATTTTACACCTTGACTAGCTTCTTGAAAATTGCCCCTTTTTACATGAAAGAAGTGAAAAATGGTCCTTAAAATAATTAATTTCAATAAAATTATCTAATAAAACTCATGGGTAATATTCCATGCCTTAATAAAATCTTTTGACTTGACAATACATCATTCATGTCTATAGGTGCCTTGAAACTCTCTATTTGCCATGCCTAGCTTGGTCCAAGTGACCCAAAACTAAAATTAATCTTATATAAATCATAAAAATATATATATATTATATTAAAATATGTTATTAGGCCTAAAAAATACCATTTTGGTTCCTGTAACAACTCTCAAGAACTCATTTTGCTCTTTAAGCCTTTACTAAACCTAGTTTTCTTGTAGCCCTAAAAATATGTAAACGTTCTTGTTTAGGGAGTTTTAAAGATTATATTTATAAAAAATGTAATATTATATAACAAATTATTAATTTATATCTCCATTTGAAATTTTATCTTTAGAATCTGAGAGGAAGTCTACCTTTTTTGGTTTTCTCTCTCTTGAATTAGGCCTCCTTACTTAGGACCCTATTTATTTATAAATACTTATACCACACTTATTAAAACATAAAAAATAATTTTATTCACTTTATATACGCCATAAACAAAATGCATGTCAATTTTGGGGTCCTGAGACCTTGTGGAAGTATGAAAAATAAGAAATAGACTTACCACCTAGTCTCATTTTGAGCCTATTTGAGACTACCTTGGACAATGGGCCTAGTTTGACCACTTAAATAGTATAATGTGTAATTATTTTTACTTTAATTTCTATTAAAACTCCCAAATTACCTCATCCCATGATTGTAAATCTCTCCCCTTCTTATAACACTTTCTAAATACCAAAAACATGAAAAAATAGGGTATTTTTGGAAATCCATACAAGTGAAAATATAATTAAAGTAAATATTCAGAACCAACCTAGAGTCCTAAACAAAATATAAGAGGTTTTAGGAGAAAAATATGTCAATATATATCCATTTGAGGTCTTTTCTTCATGACTAATCACTATCAGGGTTTAAGAGAGGTTTAAGACCTATTTTGGGTCTTAATGATTGTTAATAAAGAATATATCATTAATTAACCTCATTTCACTTATAAAACCTTATTTTTACAACTCATAAAATATCTCAAGTGGCTCAACTTCCCATGCAAAGTGTGAGATATGGTATGAGTATCTAAAGTTGGTTCTCGAGTGGTATGTTTAACATTCTTGAGCTTTGAGAGATGTTTACTTTGGGCTTTGGGTCTCAAAACCTCATTCCACTACTAGGAGGATTTCATACACCTTAAAAATCCCATAAATTATTATACATTCCTTGTAATTCCTTGTTAGTATTCTTTATTCTCATGGTATAATGGTTAGGGTGATGTGGTTTAAGACCTATCTCCTTCTTACTATCCATCCAGGGAAATTGAGTTGAATCCCAAGGTTTATTTCCACCTAGAGGTATATGGAAACATTTTTAATGTTTTTATGTTATCTCAATATTACCTTATGAGGTCTATAAACTTTTTTCATTCTTTGAGTCCAAAAATCTCTTTTGGTCTCATGGTTTCCCTTTACCCAGGGAGTAGGCCAAGTCTAAGACAAAACAATGAGTAATTTCACTATTAATATGACCTTGAGTTTACCATGGATGGCTTGTTTCACTAAAAAAAACCATTTTTACCAAATTTTAAAGTAATTTCATGCCTATATATCCCTTAACACATCCATTTCCCTCAAGAGTGGACTATAGGCCTATTACTATCTATAGGGTTTTGATCTTACCATTCACATCACTTACTATCCCAATGGTTTCTTAAATGTTATTGAACATGTTTATAGTCCAAGTTTAGGTTAAATCTTATCTCAAACATTATTATACCCTGGACTTCATATATTAAACATGAACCAACCCTCAAATATGCATGTAGGTAGTACATTAGGGTATTAATAGTGTGTAGTGAGTTTAGGACCTCATCACTAACATCCTAACCCTTAATATGGTACATAAACTTATTGAATTTTTAAATTAGGTTTAAATAATCTATTAACACCTATCTACAACTTTATTCTCTAAACTTAAGACTAATTGTTTGTCTAGCCACTTGTAGGTGCTCACTAGGACATCAAGATTATATTTTGTGAAACTTGGTCTTCACTCATACCTCATTGATCTTGAATATGGATCTGAAATTTTATTGAAGTTGAAAAATAGGTTTATATCTCTTCTCATACATCTCTAACAAAATTTTATCTTGAAACGGGAATGATTCATAAATAAGTCTATAGGTGACCTTTTAGGCTATAAATGTTTGTAGATTTGGAAATTGAACTCTTCTCACTTGCCATTGATGCTTTTTAAAATCTAAATAACTTATTCCACTGGCATTTTAGGGTATTTTTGTTATCTCATGACACTCTCAATCTCATTTATCTCTCATAATCAAGTACATTTTTTGTACACAGTGATGTAGATGGTCCTTAGACTATTTTTCAACTCAATTTCAAGATTATCTTTGACTTGAGAGTGGCCTAATTGTTATTTGAGAGATTGTAACACTATCTACATTTGCATAGAAGTTAGGTCTTCATGCTTAGTTTTTATTTATGTTGGAGAGGTTGACTTTGGTCTCAAAATAGGACCTACAGGCTTAGGGCCAATATGTCTCTACTTGAATGCTTAGGTATACAAAGAGATACTTTCCTAAGTCCTGAGTTTGTTTAAGTATGTCAATCCACATATACTCCCATTACCATTTCTCAATGGTCTTCAACACTCAATATAAGCATCATAGTCACCCTCAACTCACCTTATACTCCTATATAGACTGCATACAGTCATATTATGCATGAGTTCTATGAGTTGTGAATTAGATCATTCTAGTCAGTTTGTATAATTTGATGAAGTAATTGAGGTATTCAAGATCATGTGAGTGAGTGAGGAGATGTTTTAGATCCTGTTTATAACTCTGAGGATATCCCCTTTACATATATAATCCATATAAGCATGTGTATTAAAGAAGCACTCTTGAATTCTACTTATAGGTTGTTAGACTATAATATTGATTCTATTATGATTTAAATAGTTTAAATGTTATTTCAAAATCTTATATCATGATGTATTATTGGTCTTTGAACCAAATTGATAGGTAAACCTCTAGTGGACTATGGAAACCCTGACCATGTATCAAAAAATTAAGAATTTGTAGATATTAGACAAAATGACACATCAAATAATAAAAATTAATTACATTAAAATTAGTGATCTCCCATGAGTGAAAAATCACTAGAAACCTCTGAGAGTTAACACCATGAAAAAGAAAGAGGAACTTGTAGCAGAATTATCTAAAACAACTTGTACACCAAGATATTTTTCCTCCAAGTGAACGAATTTCATATATATGAGTTGTATGATTAACCCACACTTAAAATTAGATAGAGGGGCCTATAAAAACCACCCTCAAAATAATTCCTCTCAATCAATTTCTAATCTAGATAAATAGATGAAAGAATACACCCCTCTCAGATGGATAGGCCATAGTGACCTATTGTCACTATTACTGATTGTTCATAAAGAAGAGGTCACCAATATGAAAATAAATTCCACTTATTTCAATATTAATAATAACCCTAAAAATTTAAATAATTTCAGATCCTAACTCACTTTCTCTCTCTCCTTGCCATAATATTTAGTTCAAATTTGCCTTCCTAAGCTTATGAAGGTAGTGATGGATGAGAAAAGGTGGTTGGAGTGTTAATTAGATCTAAAACTTGGTACAAGGATGGAAAATCATTTTAATGATACCAAGGGAAACTTATAAACCATTTTAAACTAAAAATTGATCTTTCAAGGCCATATAAATGATTGTAAAGTGTCCTTTTACGAAGATTAGGTGGTGAACTATAGATTTTATTAGACTCTGACTATTCCTATACCATATATAAAAATTTTATAACATCAAGATTATTCATAATATTCCTAAAAATTCCCTTCTTGTAATGACACATCCAACTCTTCCACATGGGACAAAAGGTGGCCAAAATGTGAATTTTTTCATGAGTCAAATAATGTTTATAACATGATATTATGATATAAATGACATACAAATAACCTTTTATATTCAACCTAGACTATATTATACCTTTTACCATGTTTAACCATTCCAAGATCTTGTACTTTACCATAGGATTAATCAAGTGAACCTACGACCAAAACTTGGACAATGCTAGAGAAGGGTACATATGACCACATATGACTATTTAGGACCATTAGAGACCATGACAAGACCATGAAAAACATTAGACACCTATATGAAGTTTCAACCTATAGGGGATGACTAATTTTTACTTGGGGTCAAAATTTGGTCAAAATTATTGGTGATTCATAGGGTCATCATGATTGCAATTCTAATGGACCAATATCCTTCTCCTTCCATTCAGATATATAGTCACTCTTATTCTTAATCTAAAATTGATATGCCTTTAAAATGTTTCAAACTCACATAAACACACAAAAATAAGGAAACACACACTATGATTCAAATAATTTAGGTAAAATCACACACAAGGGACCTAAACAACACACCTAATCTAATATATATACACCTCAAGGTTGAGGTAATGAAACACTTTTTGTTCCTTCAATCATGATCAAAATGGATGTTTCTTGAGTCACAATTGCTCCATGAGAGTAAGTCACCATATGATGTATGATTGTAAAAAAAAAAATCATGTGAAGATGATCAAAAGACTTACCATTCATAAAACCTCTTCTAGCTAAAAGTGAATCATTTGAAACTCTATTGAATAGTCCTTGTATCTCTCCTTTAGGACCACTTGATAGTGTAGCCTACTTGGCCTCCTTCTTGATCATTTGGTTTTTGTCATTTTGATTCTTAGGAATCATAAAACTTTTTTCTACTTTACCTTCTTATATACCATGATTTACTTGAAGTTTAGAGCCTTCATACTTTCCTTCTTGTTGATCGAACATGTTTTTAAATGTTTAAACATCATAGTGAGGTTTAGGCTACTCCTTAAACACAAAACTTTCTACCTTGGCTTCATTTAAATACTTCAAGACTACAAATTTCTTGATAGTGATTTTACACTTCTCTTCATGATTCTTAGGTTCATAAATGACATCAATTTCAAGATGATGTTATTTAGGATGGAGAGTTAGCTTACTTATCTATTTAAATTCTTGAACTATAGCATGAAACTATTGCCATAGATCATATTATTCATGGCTATCATAGTTATGAACTCCTTCCTCTTGAGTAGTTAGAATTGCATCACTTTCTCATTATCATGATATATCATACTTTAATACTTATCATCATCTTACATATGAATAATATAGTTACCCTCAGCACTTTGTTGAAAAATATCAAGGATTACCCTAGAATGTTCATCATCCTCATATTGAATGACATATGTGCCAAGGCATGTTTCTTTCATGAAAGTATATAGATCATACTAATAATTTTCAGCACCATACTAATCTATTAAAATATTAGAGATGCCTTCAATTTTTAAAGATGATCCATCATCAATAACATGTTCCTCTTGTTCATGGATGGTATAATTCAAATTAGAGATAGCTTCCACATATGGTTTAATGTGAAACTTGGATAATGAAAGTGTCATTATTGTTACCTTAGATCCATACCTTTTTATAAAGGCCAATAAATACCAATCAATAAAAATATATCCTCCTTATCTTGTAAATTAAGTCTCTTGATAGATAAATAGCAAAATGTCTAGGTAGATCTACCACCACTATATCTTGTAAAATTGGAAAGCTTTGACAGTCATGCAAAAATACCTTAAAACCTTTGATGAACCCTATTGAATTAGATATATTCCCATAAATATTCAACAATCCTTTAATATATGGATGAAATTTCAAGCCCAACTTATCTTCCATAAGTTTGGGCATAACTGAAGTGCTTAACCAACTATCCACTATGCAATTATGCACCAACATGTTTCCCAAATGAGGGTGAGATATAAATGTGGGGAATTTTTATATTTGGTGGAGGGTTAAAAAATATGAGTAGGTGTATTAATGATTACTACACCACCATGTCTTGATGATTGAATATTGATATGGATATAAGATAACTACTCTTGAAGTAGTTATTTTTGACCAGGCATGTAGAATACCTCCTAAAGAGATATACTAGTCTTTGTACTCTTCAAAGATTAAATGATATTCAAATAATAAAAAATCACCTTTTATTTCATCCTTATAAGAAATTAAGTGCCTTGATCTTAAGGAAATGAAGACTAGGTCACCCTTGAACATCTCTAAAACCTATACTCTTTGACCTTGTGTTGGCTACAACTAAGGTACTTTGGTTTAGGACAAGTGTATCTTCCACTTGAAAATTTTCCAAGCTTACTCCTTTGCTGCTAGACTCTTCATTGAATTATTACTGCATGAACCTCTCCTATTTTGTTGTCAAGTGAGGAGAATGCCCTCCTTGAGATACTAAAGATTGACCTTCAACTTCATTAGAATTCATGTATTATCCTTGAGGCTCACATTATTCTCCTTAAACCAAGTTACTATGTACTAGAACCATGGATCTTGTGTTAGGAGTAAAATTTGGGCATGATGGTCATAGAGACTTTTGGAGGAAGCTTACTAGTTTTGATCAAAGTATTATCATCTCTAATGGATATTCCATAGGCTTCAATCAAAGTGTACCCTCCCATGGACTTTAACATGACAAATAGATCAGTCTTAATAGCTCTAAAGTATGTTAGGAAAGTAAAACTTGTAGGGGGTCTCATGGGAGGTGGTATACTATTCCATATTCTTTGAAACCTCTCATTGAAATCATGCATAGTTTATTTGAGCCCTTTTTAGATGACATTAAACTAATGTATGATCAATTTTAACTTCAAACCTTTGAGTCAACAACTCTCCAAACTCATCCCAAGTAGTGATACATCCTCCTAGCAATGTTCTATAACAATCAAAGGATTTTCCTTTAAGAGACATGGAAAACAATCTAACTATTATGTTAAATTTAGTGACATTATGTAAATTGTATAAGTTAGATATGTTTATAATATGCTCACTCGGGGTGATAGGACCTTCCCCATTAAAAGTGGGAATACTCTTGGTGGCATTGGGAGGGATATCATCATAGTCATTGAGGTTTATGGAATTTTTAGTATTGAAGGCTAGGAAACCATGTATCCTTAAAATTACTCTTCACTCTCTTTCTCTGCTTAACTTTAAAAATATTATTTCTCTTTAGTTTATTCTTTAGGATTCTCAAATGTCAAGGTAGGCTCAAGATATTAAAATTCAAAAGAAAGTTCAAGATGAAAGGGTGGATTTGTGGGATGGTTACTTTTACTAGAAAATGATCTAGTAAAGAGAATGAACCATGAACAAAATAAATAATAACTTGTTCTAAAACTAGACGTTATACCTTCAGTGGATTCATCAAATGCTGATTAAAACACACTTATGTAGTTTTGATGTTGTTAATACCAACATTCACCTTGACAAGATGTTCTTGAGATAATTATCCCACTTGGCATGATAGAACTATTCTCACTTAATTTTTCACCATTTGAGAGGTATTTAAATACTTCTACAAATTGGGTGAAAATTTGGATTACTTTTAGGCCTGTGGGTTGCCTATAGTAGAGGTAAACCTATACATAAAATGGCTATCTCCCTAGATATGTTTATTGTAGATCATAAACTATAATATTTTCTTTCTTGGGATGAAAAGAGATAGAGATAACATGAAACAAAACTATATTAATGAGGTGATTCACAAATTTAATCTCCACTATACTACCATTAACTTACATTATGAAATATGACTCATAAAACTAGCTTCAACATCCAAGGTTTCTCTAGCATAAGTATTTAAAACATGAAGGTGATATGCAATGCACTTCTTAAGGTGAATGAACAAGAGGTCTAATTATAGAAACTAATGTTATTACTTACACTTATAAATATATATTTACATTGACTACACTTGATGTGACCTATTAAAGAGTAGAATACTTGCACAAAACATGAAAGAGTAAAGTGAAAACAAGGATAGATTATTATCACTTGTCATTCACCTATGCACTACTTCACACACTTAGAAAATAAGTTATGAAATATAAAAAATATTTAAGATATTTTATTCAAATTCAAAAATGGTATTTAAACCATCAAATATTTTCCATATTAGATGTGGATCTTATAAACTTATCCAATGTGGTTTCTTAGAGAGAGAGAGAGAGAGAGAGAGAGAGAGAGAGAGAGAGAGAGAGAGAGAGAGAGAGAGAGAGAGAGAGAGAGAGAGAGAGAGAGAAGTGTGGTGGAATAATATTTAAAAGTGTCCATGAGAGTTCAAAAAATAAAGGGAGTTATGATAAAGTATCAACATACCACAAAGTCCATGTGTCTCACTCATAAAGATGATTTGACCCTCCATGTGGCATACATGTTACAAATTGGCTTTGCCACCTTGACTAGCTTCCTAAAAATTACCCATTTTTACATTAATTAGACATAAAATTATATCATACCACACATGGGGCATATTAAATTCCTTAATAAACTCCTCTAAGCTAACATTTTATCATTTATGTGTATAGGTGTCTTGAAACTCTCCATTTCCCGCACCTAGCTTAGTCTAAGTGGCCCAAAACTCAAGTGCATATTACCCTAAAAAAATTTAAACCTCATTTTATAGGGTTTCTATGAAATATACTAAGAAACCAAGGGAATATTATAGGAAAAATTATGGATTTATATCTCCATTTCAAATTTCATCTTCATACTCTGAGTAGAAGTCTATCTTTTCTACCTTTCTCTCTCTTGAATTAGGTCTCCATTAGGCCTCCTTGCTTAGGACCCTATTTTCTTACTCTAAAATTTTTACACATGTGTGAAATCACCTTAAATCATGTGATTAAATTTACCTAGACAATCACCAACTTCCATGTCAATTTTTGGGGTTTTAAGACCTTGTGAAAGTATGCAAACCAAGAAATTGCCTTACCACCTAGTCTCATTTTGAGCCTATTTGAGATTAACTTTGAAAATGGGCATAATTCAGTCACCTCAATAATCTCTTGTGAATTTTTTTATAATTTAATGTCCATTAAAACTCCCAAATGACCTCATCCCATGATTGTAAACCTCTCCCATTCTTAGAAAACCTAATAAACACCAACAACATGAAAAAATAGGGTATTTGTGAAAATTTATACAAGTGACATCAGCATCAAACTACATTTTCATAACATAATTAGAGTCCTAAACAACATATAATATGTTTTATGATAAAAATATGTCATTATAAATGCATATGAGGTCTTTTTTCCATGACTAGTCACTATAAAAGTTTAAGACCTATTTAGGGTCTTAACGATTATTCATTAAGAATATATAATTGATTTACCTCCTTATACTTTTAAAACCTATATATATATATATATATATATATATATATATATATATATATATATATATATATACCTCCTAAAATATAAAAAGCTTAATATCTTCCCATGCAAAGTGTGAGTTATGGTATGAGCATTTGAAGTTGCTCCTCAGGTGGCATGTTTAACATTCTTGAGCTTTGAGAGAGGTCTACTTTGTGTTTTTGGTCTCAAAACCTCATAAAAATATTGGGAGGAGTTCATGAACCTTTAAAAAAACCATCCATGATTATACATTCCTTGTAAGTCCTTGTTACCCCTTTGTATGATCATGGTGTACTAGTCAGTGTGTTGGGGTTTAAGACTATTGGAGGTACAATCACTAAGGGGGGTGGATTAGTGATGATAGATAATTTAATTAAATTAAAAAATATTAAACATTAAACATATATTAATATTTATCAAGTAACATATACATGAAATCACATACATCTAAATCATGTAGAAGAGCATACATCATACGAACACATCATATATGTGGGAAACCCTTTTGGGGAATAAAACCCATTAAACCCTAGAAGATGGACTAAAGTCCTAAAAAAATATCCAAAATTAAAATGAAAATAAATTATTGAGGAACATCCATCCCTTATTTTAGTGAGACATCAATCCCATAAGGAACTACTTCTCATGTCTAGTTGATCACCCACTATAACTAGACCTTTAACAAGATTTACGTTGTCAAGAAGAACCAACCTCATAAGAAACTAAACACCCACTTATATAATTTAAAAAATAACCTTAAACACATATTTATACTTTTCAACTGATGATGATCACCTTTTCTTGCACTCTTCTCTCTTAAAATGCCTCTAGGGCTAACTCGCTCAAACTCTCTTCTAGGCTCATTAGGTTCAATGACTTATGTGTCCTCCTACATCAACTTCATCAGACAAAAATTAATGATCCTATTCAATCTCTAATGTTCCTCACTTACCTATAACTTATCTTTCAAATGCTCTTTCCTTTTCTTGAATCCACACTCAAACAATTTTTTGACTTTACACACTCAAGTCTAGAAGCCATCACCTTTTCTTTCAATCTTTATAGAGTCTCCATGAATATTATCTTATTCATCATACATAAGAATTTTATTAATAATTAATACTTATATCATGCTAATACATAACTCAAAATCCATTCTCATAGGTTGGTCATTACCTCATTAGCCCCAAACCACCATTAGGTCTTGGTGAGACCTAAAATAATTAAGCCTTCATACTCACATGTTACATGTGAGAATACTTGGACCTCCTTCACTTTTTATCGATGATTTTAACCCATAAAAAATATTTCCAATATCCCATTAATTACTCCTATATTGGTCCATACCACCTGGAATACCAAATCAACACTGGAACTTACCAATTAGGTCTCCTTGCTCTTCAGGTCTTCATATACAAAAAGCATAGTCTCAAACTTATGTAATAACTACTCAAATTTTTCACATAACCATATGATTATATCACATTTATGAGACCTTTAATACCTATTTTACATGTCCATGTGATTTAGACACTTTAAAATAAGCTCTAATCACTCAATTCAACTCTCTCAGAATGACAACTTAGACTAGTCACACATAGAAAAAATATAGTTATACTATTTTGACTCTTCATATCTGTTAAAGGGAAAACTATGACAAAAAATTCCTTATCATAATCCTTATATAATTATAGAAAATATATATTCTCATTTTATTTTTCATTTCTACTTAGAACACCTTCAAGTTATTTCTACAAGATGGTCACTTATTCTATCAGTGCATTCAACAATCACAATAAGATTCTAAGCCTTTGTTCATATTTAATATGGATTGGTATAACCTAAAAAATGCATATATGTAGTATTTATGGAGTATAAAATTCTCTATAATATTTATTTAATCTTGAAACATCAAAATATTATCAATAACAACTCAATTATCCTTTTTGGGTCACTTGCAGAACATGGTCAAACACATAGTCAAATTTAGAGCTCAATATATTTGATTATATAAAAATTCATATCTCATAAAAAAAATTATTTGTATTCCTTGAATTCCCTTACAACTTTTATTTTTACTACATTAATTAATTTATCCTGGATCAAAATATATAGCTCAAAAAACTAAGCATTGGTTTTCCTTCACAAATTTGAATATTTAAATTCCAATGGTCACTGTTTAGACACTAAACATCGAGCGCTCTGAATTCATCTCATGTCCCCTAGTAGTTATATAAAATATGCATTGTTTATCTCCTCATAAGTAGCATGATATTTACCTTGATATTTTCACCATTGATCTTAGATCATAGTTCCCTTGATTGTGCCACTTGGAAGCTTTGTGTGCCTTCTACACATTGACTCTTTGACTCAACCTGCACCATCAATCTCTATTTGTATGAACACATATGAACCATTTATCTTATATAAACTCAAGAAGATGGGTAAACTTATAAAAAGTGTGTTTAGTCTTAGGAAATTTTGGTAGTTTAAGTCCATTAACACCTTTAGATCAATATTAGGATGATGAACACTCATCATTAGATCTACTAACTAGTGACCTAAGACTTCAACATAGTTAAACTTGATAGTATTTGGCCCATAATAGTATAAAAGATCAAATTTTAAGGTTTATAACTTGATCTATAAAAAACTTCAAGAGTGTAAATATTTAGGTTACCTTCTTGGCATTATATACAATATTTTCATGAAATTCTTTGACCTTAATTGACTTTGTGGGTACCTAAAATAAATGGACAAAATTGTTGGTTCATTCATATCTACATGATGTGTAGTGACTCTAGATTATATTAAGCTAGAAAATTCACGTTTCTCTTTCCAAATGATCAAGTGACACAATAGAGCTTCACCAAGTCATCTATGGATGCCTCACAACTTCTTCTTTTTCCTTACAAACCTACATATGTGCCATTTATTATCCAAGATATCAAACACAACTTATTTATCATTAATGAATTAGTATCTCATGCTATATTTGACATCAATGACCATGCTCAATAATCTCCCCCTTTGTCATTGATGAAAAAATACCGTCAGAATGACTTCTTACTCATTTGAACTTCTTCATTTTGATCTTTCTCCCCCTTTGACAATAATGACAAAGGGTCTCTTCCTTAACATGCCAGTAATAATTCACTAACCATATGTATACATTCAATTACTATTAATATTATAAAGATAATTACATACTTTCATGAATATTAATTAATTTCTCCCCCTTTGATATGCACCAATCTAAATTTGGACTTGTCTGATCCTTAGACCTGATAAAGTGATCATAGAGCTTAGAAATCTCCCCCTAACATCAAGCTCCATCTTATTTCATTTAAATTTTGACATACACCAATCTAAATTTTTTTTTTTTTGTTATTTGGACCTATTTACCTATAAAACTCATAAGCTCCCTTTGTTCATGCATGCGGATTCAATACCTTATTAAAATACATGAATTGGTTTGATCAAGTAATAATGTCAATCTTCTTGAATTCATAACTTTAGTAGACTCCTTCATATCTCCATCATGACTAGAATATCTCACATATGCTCCCCTCACATCATGCACAACTCTTCAATCCATTCAAGCTAACTGAGTTAGATCCACCTTTCTATGCAATAAAATATCTTGATAACACACCATCCTTGATTAGACACCTAGAGATCTTCATTCTCTACCTATATACCTTTAAAAATATCATCTTCATGCCTCATCATTTTACCAACTATACCATCCTTTATATTTGATCAAAACTTTGACTTTATTATCACTATCCCTAGATATATCTTTTGAATCTTTCCAACACAACACTTTAGAGAAGATTCATAAAACTCATTGCTCCCCCTTAGAAAACTACATTTCCAAAAGATCTTTCTTATCCTACAACATCAATCAAATATCAAATGGCATCCACCATGCTTCTTCTTTCTTATCAAGTGTCTCCTTTATTCCTAGATAGAGACACCCTAACCCATAATATCCTAAAATAATGTAAAACTAGGAGTTCCCCACAACTCCTCCTATTCCTTCTCCTTGGTCAACTGATATTGATAGTTCTTCTTACTAGGCTTAAGTGAATAAACATGCTCATTACAATATTCTCCTTTTATTTTCAAAAATAATTGGTAATACATGAAGAGAATAAATATTCATGACATACCTTTTCATTTAAGGAAAGAACCTCATCACTAGGCATTAACAACTGATATTATTTTCATGAAAAATGCTTAAAAATAGCAAGATGTTCACTTAAATTCATACCTACCTTAGAAATAATCTCTGATGTCACCTTGTTATTCTTTTTGAACTCAACTTGAAATGAATTTTGATTCTCTTTTTATATCTAGATAGATGACACATTCTCTTGGCATTCTTGAATATTCTTGATATATGATTCTTGTTTTGCTTTAGCAGGTAGTCCACCTTGATATTTCAACTCAAATAAATTACTTTCTTAGTTTTCACTTCTTTAGGATTTCATACCAAGGATTTACCTTTCTTGAGGGCACTAGGATGTCCATTCACCTTCTTATGACTTGAGAGCTTGATTTTAAAATATCTTGTACTATGACTAACTTGATGACAACTGAAACAAATAACATCTTGTCTCTTAGGTTCATTATTCTCAAGTTTAACTATCTTTAGTCTCCATACCTGGGTTAATCTTTTCCCATGCATTCTGGGGTAGAATCTAAAAATATGTCCCATGTCATGATAAGTATATTAGACTACATTATCCATACCTCTAGTTGACTAACTGAGCTTCCATGTATAGTTTCTTACCTAATGACCAAAAATCTTATATACAAAACAATGATCATGAAATGATCTTTCATACCTTATATCATTTGGATGCCTAATGGATATTTTATTTTTGATCTTGGTTCTTGCATCTTTTTTGTCTTTATTTGACCTTTCTTTCTCTTTCTCACTCTTTTTTACCTTGAAAACAAATTTCTCATGCTCACCCTCCAATGAATCTAGATTTTTATTCAATTAAACACTCTCATCCTCTTTAGCTCTCATGCTTGAACTTATAGTCTCTAATTGAATTCAAAGAACTTATATAGTCTCTTTATCCCGCTTATCTTCTTTATCTATGCCATCCTTAAATCTACATGCTTGCTCCTCTAAAATCTTCATAGAATCAAGATTGGACTTCAACTCATTGTGATCACCTTGTCTTGAACTCAAATTGGCATTTGTCTCTTATAATTGAGTCTTGATATGTCTACATTATTCCTCTTTTGAACTTATATTTTCCTTTGTAACTCTTAATTGATCCTCAATATCTTACATGTTCATATTGTCTTTTTTGACTATTTCACTTAATCTCTCAAAATTGGTTTGAAGATGACTTATCATTTCACTATGTTACATAAATGCCTTGTATTATTATTGAAGAGAATTAACCAATGACCTTAACTCTAAATTTTCTTTCCTCAACTACTTATCCATATTGTACCTTGGATCACCTTCAAGTGGTTAAACTTGCAAAGAAGGTCATACTCTAATACCAATTGTTAGAGGCATAATCATTGAGAGGGGGGTGAATTAACGATGCTAGATAATCCAATTCAATTCAAAACTCTTAAAAATTAAACATACATTAATATTGATCAACATAAACATGAAATCACATACATCCAAAGTATACATAAGAGCATACATCACATGAACACATCATATATGTGGGAAACCCTCTTGGGGAATAAAACCCACTAAACCTTGAAAGATGGAATATAGTCATATAAAATAAGATCAAAAATTTAAACCATAAATAATTGATCAAATAACACCCAATCCTTAATTTAGTGAGACACCAATCCCATAAGGAGTTATTTCTCTTGTCTAGTTGAGCACCCACTACAACTAGACCTTTAAAAAGCATTACCTTACAAGGAGGGAGCAACACCCTAGAAAACCAATCACCCACTTAGTTTCCTAAAAATATCACCTTGAACACATATTTATACTCTTCAACTTATGATGATCACCTTTTTTTTACTCTTCTCTCTCAAATTGCCTCTAGGGCTAACTCGCTCAAACTACCTCTTCTAACTACCTCTTCTAGGCTCACTACATCTAATGATCTATGTGTCCTCCTACATCAAATTAATCACAAATCATGAATAAACCTATTAAATATATGATGGTACTCAATAACCTATACCTTCTTTTTCAAAGTCTCTCTCCTTCACTTGAATCCACACTCACACAACTACTCAACTCTACACACTCAAGTCTATAAACCATCAGCTTTACTTTCACTCTGTATAGATTCTTCATGAATATTATATTTTTGGTTAGACATGATACTTTAATTAATACTTAATATTTCTATTATTATAATACATATCTCAAAATTCATTCTCATAGGTCAGTCATTACCTTATTATCCCCAAACCACCATTAGGTCTTGGTGAGACCTAAAACAATCAGGTCTACATACTCACACATTACATCTGAGACTACTTGGACCATCTTAACTCTTTATCAATGCTTAAAACACATAAAAAAATATTCATAATATCCCATTTATTAGTCTTATATGGTTCCATGCCACCTATAAAACTAACTCAACATTGGAACCTACCAATTAGCTCACCTTGCTCTCGAGTCTTCATATACAAAAAACACAATCTCACATTTTTGAAGTAACTACTCAAATATTTCACATATCCATATGATTATATCACATTTTTGAACCATTTAGTACATTTTATACACCTTCATGTTATTTAGACACTTCCACACAAGATCTAAATACTCAATTCAACTCTCTCAGAATGACCACTCAGACTAGACACATACAATCAAAATACAACTACACTATTTTGACTCTCCATATCTTATCATGGGAAAAATATTTTAAAAACTACTTATAATAAGACTTATATACTTATATAACATATCCATGCTCATTTTATTCTTTAATTATACTTAGAACACCTTAAACTTATTTTTTCAAGATGGTCACTCATTTTCTCAATGCATTCAACAAACACAATCAAATTCTAAGCCTTTTTTCATACTAAATATCGATTGGTCAAACCTATAAAATCCATATATATAGTATTTATAGATTAAAAAACACTCTCCAATAGTTATTTCATATTGAAACATTAAAATACTATCAATAACAACTCAATTATCCTTCTCAAGTCACTTGTAGAACATGATCAAACACACAGTCAAATTTAGATATCAATATATTTGATAGTACACAAAATAAGATCTTATAAAAAAAAAATTTGGGTGCATCTTGACGTCATTTACAACTTTTATTTTTACTACATCAATAAATCCATCTTGTACCAAAATATATAGCTCAAAAACTAAGCACTAGTTTTCCTTTACAAATTTGAATATTTAAATTTGAATGATCACTATTCAAACACTAAACATTGAGCACTATGACTTCATATCATGTCCCCTAAAAGCTAGATCAAATACACACAATCTATCTCCTCATAAGTAGTCTAGTCTTTAGCTTTCAATTCTCACCATTTATCTTATATTAGAGCTCCCATGATTTTTCCACTTGTCAACTCTATGTGCCTTTTGTAAATTTAACTCTTTGACTTGACCCACAACATTGATCTCTATCTGTATGAACACCCAAAAACAATTTATCTTCTATCAAATCAACAAGATAGAGACACTTGTCACAAGAACATTTAGTTTTAGTAAACTTCAATAATTTGATTTCACATGCATCATTGGATCAAGATCTTGATGATGAACACTCACCATTAGATCTACTGATTAGTGACCTTAGACTTTAATGTAGTTAAAATTGATGATCTCTAGTCCATCATAGTCTACAAGAGAAAATTTGAAGGTTTATAACTTGAGTTAGACAACACTTCAAGAGTCCAAATATTTAGGGTACCTTTTAAGCACTATAGAAAACATCTCGATGAAATAATTTGACCTCAATTGACTTTTTAAGTACCTAAAATAAATAAGCAAGATTTTGGTTCATTTATATCTACATGATGTGAAATGATGATCTAGCTTCTCTTAATCTAGAAGATGCATTTTTTTCTTTCCAAATGATCAAGTGAGACATCAGATCTTTAATAAAACATCTATGGATGCCTCACAACTTCTTTGTCCTTATAGACCTGCATATGTTCTATTTATTCTGCAAGATATAAAACATAATTTATTTATCATTAATACATTAGTATCTCATGTTCTCTTTGAAATAAATGACAAATTAACATCAATGACCATGCTCAACAAATACCTATCTCCTTATTTCTATCCCTCAAGGGAACTTGAGTTGAATTATGAGGTTTATTACCACTTGGAGGTATATGGGAACATTTTAACTTTTTATATGTTTTCTCAATATCCCCCCATGATGTCTAAAAACTTGTTTCATGATTTGAGTCTAAAAATATCTCTTAGTCTCATAGTTTCCCTTTGCCCAATGCGTGGGCCAAGTACAATACAAAAAAATGAGTACTTATACCTTTAGTATGACCTTGATTTTACCATAAATGACTTATTTTACTCATAACCACCATATGTACCAAATTTTAAAGCATTTTCATGCCTATAGATCCCTCAACACCTCCATTTCCCTAAAGACTAGACTATAGGCATGTGACTATGTGTAGGGTTTTTATCTTACCATTCACATCACTTAATCTCCCAATGGTTACTTTAATGTTCTTGATCTTATTTTTAGTCCTAGGTTGGGATAAAAATTCTATCAAATATTATTATTCCCCTAAATCCATATATTAAACATGAACCAACCCTCAAATAGGCATGTAGGTAGCACATAAGGGTATTAACTATGTGTAATGAGTTCAAGAACTCATCACTAACATCCTGACCCTTCATATGGTCCATTAACTTGTTGAATTTTTCAATTATATTTATATCATCTATTAACACCTCTTTGACCCTTTATTCTCTATAATTAAAAGCAATTGTTTGTTTGTCCACCTATAGGTGCTCACTAGGACATAAAGATTGCATTCCATGAAACTTGGTCCTCGCTCATACCTCATTGATATTGAACATAGATCTTGATTTTGCTTAAAGTTATAAAATATGTTTAGATATTTTCTTGTACATCTCTTCCAACTTTTTATCTTGAAAAGGGAATCATTCATAAATAGACCTTTAGGTGACCTTTTAGGGTATAACTATATGTAGATTTGGAAACTGAACTCTTCTCACTTTCCATTGATGCTTTGGAGAATCTAAAGAACTTATTCCATTAGAACTACAAGGTTTGTTTGTTATCTTACAACACTCTCAATCTCATTTGTCTCTCATAATCAATTACACATTTCATACATAATGCTATAAATGGTCTTTAAACTATTTATCAACTACTATCTCTGACTTTAGAATGGAATAATTTATCTTTGAGGTATTGTAACACTATCTTCATCTATGTATAAGTTAATTATTCATTCTCAAGTTTTATTTATGTTGTATAGGTTGACTTTGGTCCTAAAAGAGGACCTATAAGATAAGGGCATGTAGGTCTCTACTTGAATGCCTAGGTCTAAAAAGAGACACTTTCCTAAGTCTTAAGTTTAAATTTTGTCAATCCACATATACTCCCATTATAATTTCTAAATGGTTTCCAACACTCAACACAAGCATCATAGTCACCCTCAACTTACCTTATAATCCTATACAGACTGCATATAGTCATCTTATGCATAAGGTCTATGAGTTGTGAATTATAGCATTATAGTTAGTTTATATAATTTGATGAAAGTAGTGAGGTAGTAAAGATCATGTTAGTGAGTGAGGAGATGGGGTATATCTAATTTATAACTTTGATCATATCCAATTTACATCTAAAGTTTGTACATGCCTATGTATTGAAGAAATACTCATGACTTCTCCTTGGAGGGTGTATTAGACTATCATATTGATTATTTAAAGATTAAAATAGTGTAAATTATATTTAAGAATCATGTGTCATGATCTATTATTGGTATTTGACCTAAAATTATAGTCAAACCTCTAGTGGAGTATGTAAACTCTGACCATGTCTCCAAAAACCAAGCATTTGAAGATATTAGACAAAAGACACATCTCATACAATAAAAATTAATTCCATAAAACTAAGTGAGTTCCCATGAGTGAAAATTCACTAGAAACCTTTGATAATGACCACCATGAAAATGAAATAGGAACTTGCAACATAATTATCTAAAATAACTTGTACACCAAGACATTCTTCCTCAAAGTGAAGGCACCTCATATAGATATTTAGATGATGAAACCACCATGAAAATGATATCCGAGACCTCTAAAAACCACCCTAAAAATCATTTCTCTTCATTTATTTTTAATGTGAAGAAACAATTGCAAGAATAAACCCCTCTCAGATGGATAAGCCATAGTGATCTATTATCAATATTAATAATTGTTCTTAAAGAAGAGGCCAAAAATATTTTTAAAAATTCCACTAATTTCAATATTATTATGAAATTTTAAAATTACCAAAATTTTAGCACCTAACTCTCTCTTTCTTGGTCACACCATTCAATTCAAATTTGCCTTCTTAAGCTTGTGAAGGCAGTGATGGAGGAGGAAAAGTGTTTGGAGTGTCAGTTTGACCTAAAACTGGGTCCAAAGACGTAAAATGATTTAAGGGATACTAAGGGACACTTATAAACCATTTTCCAATTTAAAATTGGCCTTTTAAGGCTATACAAGTACTTGTAAAGTGTCTTTTTGCCAAGATTAGGCATTGAACTATAGATATTGTCAAACTATTACTATTTATGAACAATATGTGACCTTTTTCTGACATTATGGGAACTTTTAATCTTCAAAAAACATTATCTTCTTGGAATGCAATGTCTAACTCTTCCACAAGGCCAAAAGGTGACCAAAATGTGATTTTTTGAATAAGAGAGTCAAATAAAGGTTAAAACATGATATTATGATATAAATGACATCCAAATAACATTTAATAATTACCCTAGACTATATTATACCTTTTACCAAGTTTGACCATTCTAATACCTTGTACTTAACCATAGGATTAAATAAGTTAACATAAGACCAGAACTTGGACATTGCTAGATAAGGGTACATATGACTACATACGACTATTAAGGACCACTAGAGACCATGACAAGACCATAAAAAACATTATATACCTTTATGAATTTTTAACCTATAGGAGGTGACCAATTTTGACTTGGGTAAAAATTTGGTCAATAGTTACTAAATGAATTAAGGAAGATAACATGGTAATTAGTTCCATCATACTTAATAGTTGGAAAGATATTTCAAATATCTATGGGGAAAATGAATGGAGCTAAAGGTTCATTTTGAATATGTTGAATAATTTCATTATGTATGATATGTTGATGGATGATATTTTCAGTGGCATCTCTAAGTGGAGGGGGGATAAAATGTTGATTATTTTGAGCCATGATAATAGGGTTTTGAGTTTCCATTTGTAAGATATGACTTTGTATTTAGATCATCTAGGAATTGTTATTTTTTTTCATAACATTAATTTATCAAACTATTTGAGCTAGGATTTGAGTTGTTTCTATGGGTGGATTTTTATTTCTAGTGGTAAGAAGTGGGATAATAGTGTTGGTATGAGGATTATTCTAAAGATTAGAGATAGGAGTATTCCCTATAAGAGGGTTACCTATGGGAGGGTTTCTGATATGAGGGTTCCTTATGTTAGTATTGATTACTCAAATGGTAAATTAATGAAGTTTGGATAACATACCATTCATATTAAGATCATCTAGAACATCATTTGAAGTAATGTGGACCATTTTGAATTTCATTGACCTAGATGAGGGTTTAGAGTAGTTTCACCATGAGGGGTTATCCTCTTACATGGATAAGGTAGGTAAGAAAGGGGCACTACTATAAACTTTGAAAGGATTAAGACTATCAAGAAAGATCATAAGTGGTGATTTCATGATGTTAGTTGAGAATAAAGATAAAATGAGAAACATAACATTTTGAGCCACTTATAAATTAATTTAAAAACTTATAGGGTCAATTTGGTCACTTATTTTGGTAGATAGATAAAAATAGTAATCTAAAAAATGAATTGAGTCAAACTAGTTGACTTAATTTGATAGACAAGTAAAATAATAGGTTGAAAACCTATAGGGTAGACCTGGTGGACTTAGATTGATAGATAGGTAAGAATATTTTGTAAAATAAACTAATTTGAATTGGTTGACTTCATTTTATAGACAAGAAAAATAACAATTTAAAAAATAAACTAATTCAAGTTGGTTGATTTAGTTTGGTAGACAAGAAAAATAACAATCTAGAAGATAAAATGCATCAATATGGTTGACTTAGTTTAATATATAGGAAAAATAACATTCTATAAAATAAACTGAGTTGAGATGGTTAACTTAGTTGGATAGATAGGAAAATTAATAATGTATAAAATGAACTGGGTCGAGTTGGTCAATTTAGTTTGCATATAGGTAAAAATAGTCTATAAAATTAAATCCATTGGGATAGTTGACTTAATATTATAGAAAAATAGAAACATTAGTTTATAAAATGAGTTGAGTTGATTTGGTCAACTTAATTTGTAGACATGTAGAAATAATGGAAAAACATATAAAGTCAACATAATAAACTTAATTAATTCTATAAAAATATTCATAGTAAATTGGTTGATGTTGTTTGGAAATAGAAGAAAATAAGTATAATATAAAATATTGAATTGAGCTAGTAGACTTAGTATTTTTGAACATAATCAAATAGGTCAAGGTTTGTCAATTTAGTTGAGTAACACAACACATAACTATGTCAATGTTGGTCAATACAATCTACAATACAAAAGAAAGAAGAAAGAAACAAGTAGGAATTAAGAGTAAAAGGATTAAACCTTGTATATAGCCTACTAAACATGGTTTCATGGGTAAGATGGAAGTAACTTGTTGATACTAACCACTAACCAATGTACCACATGATCATATATATGGTTGGATTTCTAAGGTTTAATACAAATGGAAATCTTATGTGTTTCCTAAATACTATGGGGCATGTGGAAAATAATTGCCATGTTTAGTCATGTATTATGGCTATGATTTTTTATTCATTCCCCTCACACCATGATATATGTAAATGATACAAAAGGCTAGTAAATAGAGTAACACATATCCCTTTAAAATAGTATTGAAGTAGTTTTATAGCTTTTAGTCACAATTTCTATGGAAATCAAGATAAAGTGAAAATAAATGCAAGATCAAGTGGTGAAAATCAATTCATAGTTTTTAAAAGCAAATAAACAAGTATCTAATTATTTTAAAATAAAATTTGAAATTAATTAATATGAAAGGAAAGTGAATTTATTTTCTTATGATAAAAATGAAACATACAAAATAATGCTAACAGGCTGATCTAGTTGGACAAATAGATTAAAACAAGGTCAAGTAGGTCGATCTAGTCTATTGTAAAAATAGACGAAGAACAAACAAAGTTGGCCAGGTCAACTTAGTCAATTTGGCAAAGAAAAAAAACAAAAAACTATGTTTATTATGTGATAAATTTTTAATTAAACTCAAAAAACTAGTAGTAACATAATGATAATTTGTAGTGTTCAATAGTTTTATTGAAAATGGAACAAAAAAATTGATAAAATTGACAAAACTAAAGTACTAAGTTGGTTTAATACAACCTAAACAAAGTGAACTAGGTCAAATTAGTTTGATGAGGATGTAGAGTTAAATATGAGATCTACATCAAATTAACATGATTTATCAACTCAACTTAGTTGAAAGTTTAAAGGATATAATGAAATTACTTCACCAATAAATAAAATAACAAGAGATCATAATATGACTAAAATATAGAACAATATAAGAATAAATGACAAGGCACTTCAATGGGGAAACCTCCACAAGATTTAAGAAGAGAAGAATTTGTAATATGATGATCAAGTACTAATCCCTACCTCCTATTTATAATCTTCTTAGGCTATGGTTATTGCATATGCTGATCTATCTAACCAAATGAGATCCTAGAGAAATGAAATATTATAAGGAAGGGGTTATGTAAACCATAAGTTAACTACACATATCCCAACACATGATATTTTTTATGGTCATAGCAGGCCCCTCCCATTAAAAACAATGTTGTCCTAAAAATTGAATAGCTATAGATGCTACTACAAAAAAAATTCATCCTCCCATGTTGCATATTCAGAGTTTAGATTCTTCCACTTGATCAAATACTTTGTAATTTCTCTTGTTTTTAGTGTCTTAGTGCATGTTTGAAGGATATCATAAAGGTATAGATTGACAAAACCTTATTCATCTAGTTAATGTAACTTACTGAAGGTAGAAACCTCTATCTAACTACCTTTTTTAGGTAATATATAGCTAATATAGGTTATATGTGAGTGAACTTGGGTAGATCCAACTTGTATGTAACATTGTTAATTTTCTATAGAATCTTATAAGGGCCATAATACTTCAGAGAGATTTTATTATCCTTTTGTTGTTATTTTAGAGACATACTTATATGGTTTTAATAACACAAATACCCAATCACCTATGTCAAAAAGTCTCTTACATTAGTGTTGATATGCCTATTGATTCATTATATTTTGTGTCATTGCCAAAAGCTCTCATAGACTAACTAATACCTCATGTTGATGTTGAATGTATTATTTAATAGATCAAGTCTTGTGTTTCACCATTAAGGATGAAAAAAATGATGGGGGATGATAACCATATAGTGATAAAAATGAAGACACTTTGGAAGAGGCATGAAAGGAATTGTTATACCACCATTCTGTAAGTGGTAGCCAATGAACCCATTTTGCTTGCCTATTAGAAGCAAAACAATGGAGATAACCTTCTAAGAATTTATTTACCACCTCTATTTTCCCATCAAATTGAGGATGATATGATGATAGATAAGCCAACTGAGTACCCAAACATGGAAAAAAAATCAGCCTAAAAATTACACTTAAAGATGGATCATGATCACTTATAATGATCTTGGGAGTACCATGCAACTTTTGAACTATATATAAAAAAGAATTATCTATTGTACTAGCTACAAATGGATATAACAATGAGAAAAAAATGATCATATTTTATTATCTTATCCATAATTACCATGATGAAAATTTTGCCCTTAGGCCTTAGCAACCTTATAATGAAATCCATATAAATCTCCTCCCACCTTTGGCCATGAATTAATAAAGGCTACATAATACCTAGTGTTTTAATTTTTTTGCCCTTATTTTATTGACTTACCATAAATTTACCCATATTTTTTGGTATATCCATCTTGATTCCTTCCCAAAATAAATCATGCTTAATTCTATGTTAGGTTTTTAAAAATTCAGAGTGCCCCCTATTGGAGATGTATGAAGCTACTAAAGGATCTTGTGCTTGAGGATATAATTCTTACATAGGTATGATTGATATGTATACCATAGTGCATTACTTTTTCACTTAATTTTTTTTATAATCAAGATACCCATTCTATATATTTCAAATTACAGCCTATGTATCCTTGACTTTCACCCATTCTAATCTAGCCTCTTCCAACCAATCTACTTGCTACATGGTCATTACACATAATAATGCTTTTCTGGATTAATCCTTCTTAGATAGTGCATCTGCTAAAATTATCATTACTTTTATTATATATTATTTCAAATTCATATCCCAACATATTAGTCACCCATTTTTTCTTATTTTAAATATAATCATTATTTTAAAAAATATTTTTGAATATCATGATCAATTTTTACCTTAAAGTGCCTATATATTGGATAAATTCTCCATTACTTGACTATATGTGGATTAGCCAACATATCTTTCTCATAAATTATTTTTAACTAGTTTTTACCTTTGAGTTGATGACTCTCAAATGTAAAGGGTTTAACTTCTTTCATGAGTACTACCCCCATGCCATATCTTGATGCATCACATTTAACATTAATTTTTTTTTTTAAAAAAAATTATGGGTAGTAAAAATTGGAGTGGTACACAAAGCATCCTTTAGCTTTTTTCAAAGGCCTTGATTTCTAATTAGTTTTATAAAAAGTATTCCTTCATCAACAAATTTTTGAGTGGTGTTTCCATGCTACCATAATTTTTCATAAATCTATGATAGTAACCCATGAGTCCTATAAAATCTTGGATATTCTTGAGAGTTTTGGGCACTTTCCACTCCATCATAGCTTTAATCTTCTTATTGTGTGAAATAATATTACCTAGATACTCCACTTATTCGACTCCAAAAGAATATATTTAATGTTTTTCATTAATTTGATGTTGTTCCATCACTAAAAGAACCTATTTTACATGATGCAAATGTTCTTCCCAAGATTTTTTTATAGAGTAATATGTCATAAAAAACACTAACACAAATTTCCTTTAGAAAGGCCTAAAAATAGTATTCATCAAAACTTTAAATGTATATGGTGTATACACATAATATTTTCAAATTTTATCAAATAATGATGCTTTACATCATGCAGAAACCCATCGAGACTCAATCTCTCTAAGTGCACACCCTAAAGGGTGAACCAAGAAAGGGGTGGGTAGACCTTTGGTGATATTTAGGATTGTTGTCCCTTATTTACACATTATTACCAATCCATCCAGATCTTAAAACCATTCACTAAGTTACTAATCCTCCCTTGCACACTCATCATATCATTTTCCTCTTTCCATCCTTCTTTTCCTCACCTTGATCCCCTTTAACCAGTTGATTATACTAGGTAAACTGGGTTGATCCTATATATTTTCAACCTCTAATTACTATACAAGGTTGATTGGGTCAAAATTGTACTATTTTGGGTATTTTTTACTTTGATTTTCATCAACCCTTTAGTTGAATTAGCTTAAGACCTTGTGATTTATATCTTAAAAACATATAGGGTCAACTGGGTCGACCCTATATAGCTAACATGTTCAAAAACAATTAGGGTGAGATCCATCTATAAATAAAATATAATTTCATAATTATTTAAATATCCAATAAAGAGTTATTATTCTCTCATGTTTCATTACAATCTTCTCTTTGACCATTCTACTTGAGGAGTCTTAACTTAGGGTTTCTACTTAGAGAATCTAGTCTTGTGGATAAGTCTTGGATACTTTGGACTTCTTAGTTATCCTTAAAAACCACAATAACCTCTTGTGAAGGCCCATTGGCCAAAGAGAGATTGAGTCTCAATGGGTTCACATTTAGGTAAGTATATTCTGACTTTGTTCTCCTCTCTTTAGTAGATAAAAGTAACATAAGTATTGGCTTGAATAATATTACTCTTCATATTCCATGTATTAGGGTCTTACTCATACCTAGCTTGATTGAGATTATCTTATACATGTTTTGATTGATTTATTAACCCCTTTATTCTACCAAAATCTTTGATGTACACTATATTATATTTACTTTCTTGTTATTAGATATAGAGTGAACATGAAACCTAAAAGTCTTTTAGGGTTGTTGCATGATTATGTTAGATTGTAGGATTTAAAACCCACACTATCATGGTGTATTGTGACAAGTGATCCCCTAATAAATTCTAACATATCCTCATATTAGTCACACCCCCACTTAACAAATGTATCCCCAATCAAAAGTGTAGGTCTAATCTATCTTCTTTGAGGTAGGATTGATTTATAGACATGATGCATTTGTGATTGCATATAGATGGTATATTTATGAGACCAAAAGGCATGAACAAAGACTCATAATGGAATATATGTGTTCTAAAAATGATTTCATGGATATCCTCATCTTTAATCTAAATTTGATGGTACCTAGAATGAATATCTAGTTTTATAAAATAAATAACACCATGCATCTCATTTAAAAAATTATCAATTACTAAAAAAGGGAAGTTATATTTGATGGTTCATTTGTTGATGTCTCTATTGTTTGGGTACATAATCCAAGTATCATCCTTATTATGTACCATGGCCATTGGATATGAATATTCACTTTGGCTTTGTCAAATAATAGTTGCCCTAGAAATTTGTCTATCATCTTTTCAATTTCACTTTTATAGGCATATGGATACCGATATATGGTATAATGTTTGGTGGTGGACTCCATAAAAGTATTTGTATGGAATGATCATGTTATATTATTAGTGGAAGTCCTTTTTTCAAGGTGAAATAGTGTGGTGGTCATCAATAATCATTTGTAGATTAATATGCATAGACACCTTTGTTAGTTGGACTTCTATGGAACACAATCTTCCAAAAAATCCTTTAGCCCCTTTTCCAATAATATTTTTCTTCTGATCAAAACTAACCAATAGTGGATATTTATCTTTTAATCCATGTAGTTCAAATATCCTAGCTATTAACAACCCAAGTTAAACCCTCTTAAAGTATACTATTCAATTCCATTTCAAACTTGGACTAACATAGGATTGGCCTAAAGGTTGTGGGATACCTATAGTCTAGGAAAACCCTCTAGATTATGGGGATATCTCCCTTGATTTATAAACTTTAAATCTTCTTATAAGACCTATTTATATTAGAATGAAAAGGGTTAGGATTAAAACTTTTAAGGAAGCGTACAAGGAGTGGTGATCCACTAATACTTACTTCTCCTCTCTTGACTACTCTTTAAACACACTTATGAATCTAATGAAAGTAAGCAACTGATCAGACCTCTTAACCAAAAAACTAGGCATGAATATTTCATAGTAAGGTCAAGTAGAAAGTTTTAGACTTAAAGGCTAAGGATATAGGAATGCATAAGACACTATTATCCCATCAACATCTCAATGCCTCTACTACTTATCAACACTTCATACAACCTACATAGAATGATAGTATTACATTAGGTGAAAGAAAGGACCTAAAAAATAAGGTGAACCTCATACATTCTAAAAATTAACCATCATAATACACACTAACACTCATACATAATTATACAATTGATCTTTCTCCCATGACTAATGGTACAAGGTATAATTTTATTAGAGCTTTACTACACCCAACCAAGGGATGATAATAAAGAGCTCAGTGCCTAGATATATAGAGTTTTTCATTAGAGAGAGAGAAGAATATATGTGTATGAGAGGCCATAAAGAGACCAAGGTGGACATATGGTAGTTACAACAATATTCATTACTTTCCCCATGTATTACTTGAGTGAATAAGTGTCTTTAATGGGCCATTTAAGGCATTAATGCATAATTTTCATAATGTTTGACCTATTTACACCACCTTCAACCAACTCAATCTCTATCCATCAATTACTATCATTAAACATATCTTTATGGATCCCTTTTTCATGAGTATTAAGTGGATATCCAACCTATAGGTTGACTTTGATGAAGAAACTATCCAAAACCTTTATTATGTTGATCAACATGGGGTTTGATTACCTAAAGGTAGTTACACATGTCTAAAATGTGTCTCTTTATCTTTGTGATGCCTTTTTACATCCACTAGCACCTTCTTCATGTTGATTAGGTAGGCCTCATAATTTAGTCACTCATTCTTTTATCCATCCATTGTTTGGATGACTAAGATTGCTGAACCAAACCTTAAATCTTTATAAAAAGGCTTGAAGTAGTCCTTAATTGACTCTCTATACTAGTACTTATACCCTTCAAACATCTCTCACCTATAGATCCATGTTCCTTGCATGATTAGGTCATCTAGACTTGTTTTATAGACTAGTTGATTAGAGGAGGTTAGTAAAGGTACTTACAGGCTAGTAAATGAACATTTGTAGATTTGGAGGGGTAAAATAAGTCTCGATATAACACTTCTCATGATTTATAACTTATGACTATGTTTTATACCCCATTTCTTGCTTAAAATATTGAAAAGTTATAGTTTATGGAGGTATTTGTACAACATCCATACAACTAAGTACCATGATCATGGCTTCTTCTAAGTGAATAACATAATATAGGTATTTTTCAAGTGGTTCCTACCTATTTTGATGCACTTTTATTTAAATCTCTCAAGTTGGGTTATTATTAAGGTTTTAGGGGGTTTAAGAGTGTCTAAGACTCTTAAATATGATTCATATAGGTTAGGGACTAAACCTCTAAAAAAATTCCACTAAATACATGTGTAAAAACCACTTTATCTCTCCTAAAGTTCTCAACCTCCCATTTATAGTTTTCATATAGTTATGAGCATATGAAAATGTCCCTCAAGTGAGAAGCATGCCTCTTTGATGGTCTTTGAGCGTCTACAAGCTAAAATTTCTAACTATAACAAATCTCATAGAACTCAAAGTGACCAAAAGGTTCCCAAACATCATTATGACCTCCTCCATGAAGATTTAAAGTGTCCTTTTCTCTTAATTTGACTTTTTCTCCACCTTTTAGGGGCATTGCCTTAATAGAGGTATTAGACCAACATGTCTAAAGACATGGTTCCTGAGTCTTAGACCTAACCCTAATTTTTTGAGGTACCTTTCCACTATTTTCAACTTGAATATCATTTATAAGGTTCTTTGGAGTATTAGTGTTAGCTTTATTAATCTATTTGGACTCTTTTAAATGCATACAACCCTTCATCTCAATACCCAGGTTTGTTTGATTATAAAACTAGTCATGGAGGTTCCTTTAGGTGATTATTATAAGAATATTTTGAGACTATAGGACCCATTCTATCCTAAATCTCATGATACATATAGACATTTTTCACTCCTTGATTTTAGGCCTAAATTAGCCTTCTCAAGACTAGTCCTTATACTTTGATCCTTTTACATGCTAAATACTAGGTTATTATGAGGATTCAAAGACTTTAGGGGACCTCAAGGACCATTTTATAACCAAAAAAATCCATATAGATGCATTTTGGGTAAAAAGTCCATCATTGGGTACTATATATGGTTTTGGAAGGGTTTAGGATGTCCACCATCTTAATGATGGTTCATAAAATATGGACATCCAAATCAAAACTAATTTTAATGAAATATTATTAAATTTACCCCTCCATGTTTCCTTAATATATTGGGATCCCATGAAAAAAGTGTGTGGATATAGGAGTGTTGAAAGATGACTCTCAAGCTCTCTATAAACCAATTCTAGTCGGTTAACTTCTTAGGGATCATTCATAAAACTGAACCCCTTAATAATTGTCATTATTTTATGGATTTTATGTCCATAGGGGTAGTTTAATTTATTTAGGATCCTTGATCCTAGGCCTCTTTGTGGTGAAGGGTATGAATGTTTGAAAATTCACCTTGAGTTGGTTGTTTAGAGCTTTGTGACTCAATTAGGGTCTTTAGACCAGTTTGACCCTTTTCCTATTTCCCTTCACTTTAAAATAATTTTATATGATATTAAACATTCCCCATATATTTTATGGTTATCAACATTTTTATAAATACTTGGATATGCCCCAAAATGGTAGTAAGTTTTAAGATCAAGTTTAAGGCTTATCTCCTTTGGCTAGCCTTCAAAAGTATCTAACTAGAATACTAAATGTTTTTTACCCTATATGGTGTATAAAGGAATTACATAAAATTATATATTTCCTTAGAAACCCCTTATTAATTCTATCCTACTTATGATTTCTTCAAAACATCAAATCACTCTCCTAGACTCAAAATTGATTGTCAATAGACTGGACTAGGTTTGAGACAAATCAATGGGTATACCCACTAATTATATAAAATAAATGAGAGAATTGAAACCTTAATACACTAATAGTGACCATTTTTACCAAATATAAAATCTTGGTTGCACCTATAAAGTATTCAAACAATAACTTTCCCATGATTAGCTATAGGTTTCCCTACATGTCTATGTGTTTGGTAATATGAGGGGGCATAAACAGGCCTTTATCCTTTTATATTATAATTCCCATGAAATTAAAAAGTTTATAATGTTCCTTAGGCTTAGTATATACCCTTATCTATTAGTTTTTCACCATCCTTTTCCTCTGTATACTTTCTCCTTCTTAGGCTAATTTTTATGCTTAGTTAGTCCTGTGTAACCCTTAGGTCTATGTTCAATGTCCTTTTGCTTTTGGATGATGTGATAACTAATATTTTTCCCCTTGTTAAATTTTAATATTCTTATGAATATATTATATCTCTTAATCTAGTCAAGATGTATATCTTAAGATATATCAATAATATTGTTTGAAATATATGTGTGTACTTGTACACACTGACTATCTACAAGTGGGTCTAGGAAATAGGATTATATGGGAATAAACCATATTATATTTATTTTAAACCTTTATTACCTTTTAAAATTCTCATTAATATCCTTTAGGTATCCATATTATTAATCATATCACTTCATATGCTCATGGGTGGTCTATATATAGTGATCTTGAAGGCTTTTACATAGTAAGCCATAATGGTTTCCTATAAGTGGTCACTGTATGTAATCATAAATTAATCATTTCTATAAATAAATCCTAAATTAAATAATATATATCATACCTACACTTTTGATTAGGAATACCCTTATTAATTAGGAGCATGACCAATATGGGGATCCACTAGACCTGATTAAGGGATACTTTATCATAATATACCATGCTAAGGAGGGTTCTAAATCCTCAAATCTAAAAAAATCATGAAATAAACATAAGGGGGTCCTAGTTTTTGATATTTCACCTAAAATAATAACAAGTAAATTAAATCTAATATAGTGCTCATGAAAGCTTTTGGCATAAAGTAGGGCTTAGAAAAAAATAAAACTAAACATGCATAGAAGACATATACTCATGTCAATATATAAAAAATCCTAATACATGAAAGAGAAGAATAGATGCATATCTATATACTCTTTAAAAATGATAAATAAAGATAGGAATACTTTCCTTTGAGGAAAAACCTACCAACCCTCAATCTTTCCCTTGGCTAAGGTGCTTCATAAGAGGTTGTTATGGTATGTAAGGATGAGAAAGACAAATAAGCTCTAGGCTACAAAACCCATCAATGCATCCAAAATAATTCTCAAAAATATAATATCCATATCTCCAAATTAATTATGTAACCCTAAGATTTATTACTCAAGTAGAATGGTCAATAAGCTAATGTTGATTTACTTTTACTTTGTATTTTTGCTTATTCTTATCAAATAATGGAAATCAACTTGTATTTATAAGTAGAGTTAACCCTAAACCATTCTAAAAATCCTATCCAATAGGGTCAACCCATTTGACCTAGCACAATTTCAAACAATATTTCACTAGGTCATAACTAGGTTGCCCAAAGGTCAACTAGCTCCTAAGTGAAAAATACCTTGAAACTATATAGGGTTAACCCAGTCAACCTAGTACAACCAACTAACAAAATGTGATTTCGGTGAGAAAAAGGAAAATAAAATTTATTAAATGCTTATAATGGGTATAATAGAGAAAAAAATCTTAGGGTTAATTTTTTTATGAGATAAATGTGTAAATAACAAGTGGGAAAAGGGACAACAATCCTACGAAGCACCAATGGTCTGCCTACCCATTTCTTGGAGCACACTTTAAGGCATACACTTAGAGACATTGAGACTCAATGGTTCTTATAAGATGAAAAGTATCAATAATAGACAATATTTTGAAAATATTATGTGTATACATATTCCCCACTCAAAGATCATCATGTTTCATGTGAGTGCAATACAGGATGTTGCTTTGGGAAATAAAACATGATAACACATAACAATGATGCTAAGTAAAGTGCAATAAGCAGTAAATAAGATAAATGAAAGGATATAATTTAAAAATACATACCTTTACTTACCTTAGTGATATACATAGATAAGTAGAATGCAAGATAAGTAAGGGAATCTAATGTGAAGAACACTAGGTGAACCTGTAGAAGTTAGTGTAAAAAATAGATAAAAATCTAAATTTTTAGAATATAGGAATATGGTAGTGGAAAAGATTCTCTACATCATCATGATTCTAAAAAAATTTATGGTTTGAAAAATGGATGAGTAAAAACAAATATGGAAGAAAAAAAGAATCTGGTAGAAAATAATTGAGAGATTTAGATTTTGAAAAAGTGGTTTTAAATAGGGTGAAATGAAAGTCATTTATTATTTTTGACTTGTGAAGGAGAGAGAAAAAATTGTGAGAGATCAATCGAGCTAGGATGGCTAGGATATGACAAGATAAGTTAGAGGGAACCCAAAGGTAAAAGTGGGTGCACTACAGGTAGGCAACTAAGAATCTTAAGCTAGTTTTTGAATATTTTAGTGATTTAAGTGTATTTTTAGAAATTTGTAATTTTAAGCATTTCTAGATGTCAAAATGAAATCAAATCAGATGTTATGGGTAGGAAAAACCAATTAGGGAAATATGTTTAAAGGGTTTTGGGAAATAACTTCTTGAAGGTACTTATTTCATAGAATGTAAGGGGTCAATAGGGAAAAATAATTGGGTCAACCTAGTTGACCTAATAGGCTGAAATTTGATGAAATCCACACTACCAACCTAGTAGGTATGTGCCAACCATGTATATTTTATAGACTACGAAACTAATATATTTTTTCCAACTAAGCAAAAATTTATAGTATGGTAATGCATTATTAGGGTAAAATAATATAGTTGACTTAGATTTTTAAGTCAACCAAGCCAAAAATAGGGAAATTTTGGTCAAATTAGTTTGACCAAAGAAATAGAATAGTATAAATATGTGTGAAACTAGTTAAAAGAGTGTTAGAATGACCCAAAATGACCAAATGATGGCTAAAAGGGGAGATTAGGCTAAAAATAGGTTTAAAATGAATAAATTAAAGAGGTTTAGGCTTACTTTTTATTAAACATTAATAATAATCTATTTTTACTATACAAGACATGGAAGATCAAATACGTCTTTTGTTATTTCTTTATTATAAGGGAAATTGAGATTCTAACACTTGGTAGATGTATCATGGATATCAGATATATTGGAGTTATTGATGTTGAGGATAGGGTGAGACTAATATTTTTAGGCCTAAGAGGCATAGTAGAGATGTGCAGGATACTCATGAGCTCAAATTTGTTATTCATGTTCCTAGGATGATGGGAATGATTGACTAAAACCTTCAAGTGGGAGGTGGAGGGGGATATGATAGAGGTGGATATCACCCTAGAGGATGTACATTCCATCCTAGGATTACTTATAATAGGGATACCTTGACTACTAAGATACTTGATAATGAAGAGGACAGGAGAGCCTTAGCTATATGGTCTATAGGATTGGAGAGGATATACTCAAGTCAGAAAGTGAGCATGTTTGATATCTATACCTCAAAGGTTATATATATCTAGAAGGCTATGATAGGACTTGTGACAACCAAGTGTTGTGCCATAAATTAGATGATAAGGTACCATTCTTTGTAATAGCCTTGAGTTGGATGATACTAGAGAAAAGGGTTGTATATGACCTAGGGTCTATCATTTGGGTAAAACTCATGCATAACATGTATGGAGTGTTTTATAGAGGGAAAAATTCTATTATATTGATCATATTATCGATGACATGGATCTATAAGAGGTTACCCATGTATCAATCAGTTGGGTTGCTCCATGTGGTTAATTATAGGTCACCTCAAGTATAGAGATGGAGATAGGACTAGGTAGTATGGGTTGTGCCCACATGATAACACTATGGATAGTAAGATGGGTAGACTTAGTATGGTATCCATATGGGCACATTTCTACTATAAGGCCTAGTTGAGACATAGTTACACTATTTTTAGGATGGATATAGGTGACATGGCACTACACCTAGTGGCATGAGTACCAAGGTAGATGGAACTAATTCACCTAGTGGTTCCCACATTTTGGTCCCAAAATTTTAGAGAGTCATAAGGGAGATGAGGAATAGGGCTACTAGTGGTGATGTTGATGCTCAAACCACATTGTGAGAGACCATAGACTAGTTGAGCATGATAGGCAATAGAGTGAGAGGAGATGGGGGTGGAGGTAGGAGCACCAGAGGTTCCACCACCATCTACAAAACAATAGGAACATCAAAAACTAAGGACATGGCATCAATAGAGGTAATTAAATCAAGAGATAGTAGAGATAATGGATTTCTCAAATGACCTTGTAAGTAGCTTAGGGTAGAGTTAGACTATAGACTACTCAGGCCTAGCTTGAGATGGGTACAAGTGGCATCTCCAAGATTTTTATAGGATGTGACCAACAAAGGAGGTTCTTAGAGGTCATGTGGATGGGGAGAATGTTCCTAGTAGATATGTAGATGGTGAGATGGTAGTGGTTGACACATAGATAGTTAATAAAAGATGGTTAAATTATTGCTTAAGTTTATTTAAAATATACTAGAGATAGATAGATTTTGAGATATATTAGTGATCTAATATATATATATTTTGATTTTTATAGGTGTGGTAGAGGATGAGAAGATCAAATGGGGTACCCTAATGAGGGAAACACTCCATAATGTCCTAGATGAGGCACTAATGTAGTAATGTGAGTTAGTTTAGATAGATGGAGAAGTAGTAAGGTAGATATGAGCATATAGAGAGGGGATTCAACCAACAATAGAGATCGGTGTAGGAGAGACATGGGCATGGTAGGCCTTGGCTGAGGATAAAGCTACATATCTAGCTACAGTGACATAGATGACATAAATACATACCTAATATAGAGTAATATAAGTAGTGACCTTGAACCATATGACATAGGTATAGGAGTAGGAGAGATAGACATATGTAACAACCTTGACCCATATGACATAGATACAATAATAATAGATAATAACACATCTAGTGACCCAAGCCTAGTTGGCATAGGTACAAGCTTATGTATCTCATATATAGGGGCAAGTGTTGGGAGTGAGATCTTAGACAACCTCTTTACAATGTTTTATTCAGAGGATTTTGATTGAGGAATTTATTTCCAACATGTCTATTCCACAAGATGGTCAGGATGGGGCCCAACCATAGAGCTAGATCTTTGTATATGATTGTATTTTTGTATTAAAACTCATGATATATAATAATGTCTCATTTTGGGATTTAGATTATTGATTGTATGTGTTGGCATTATGGTAATGGTTGTTGATTCTTAGATATATTATTTTTGGAACATCTATTTAGTTGTTAGTTATATATGTTTTATGAAATATATGAGTTGTGGTTTCTTTTCTACCATTATGTAGAACACATGCATGGTTAAAATGAAACATGCAAAAAGGACTTGGTAAAATATAATCAATAAAAAAATATAATACACACTATTTCACATTGGGAAATGTGTAGTAACAAAAAAAATGACTAAGTATAAAGAACCAAAAAGGTGGTAAATCAAGATGGTAAATAGTTTGTGTTTAAACCTAGAGAAAGATTGGAACCAAATTGAAACAAGATCACACTAAGTCACATTAGGAAGTAAAAAAATAATGTAATAAAGTAGAAGGTACATGAAAGGTAAAATTGTATAAAACCAAATTAATTAAGTCATTAAATCATACTAAATCACATTGGGAAGTATAATAAAAAAGAAAATTGGCTAAATTTGGTCTTAAATTTATCACACTAATTCAAGCTGGGAAGTATGAAAAAGTCAAGAAATGGTTGGATTATTATATGCAATCAAAAAATAAGAAGATAAAACCAAAAGAGAGATGAGTTAAGCATAAAACATACTAAATCAAGCTAGGAAGCATGTTAATGACATGTAACTTGATAATCAATTGCATCTTATCTCATATTTGACACATGTAATTTTGATTGTGACTTAGATTATTGGAAAATTTTGTGATGAGGGCAAGGTCCTATCCATGGTCTTACACTAAAAATCACAAAGGAAACACCAATGAGGTGGAAAAAATGTGAAAATAAAGGAAATAAATAATATGGGTAATAAGAAGGTAAAATGGTGGTAATTTGTGAGGAATGTTAGGTCCTATCAATAATCTTGTAATGCAACTCATAAATAGAACCCCAAGGGGAGTTATTAGTGAACAAAATTATATTTATCAAGAGGAAATATATGGAATGTAGGGAGTGAAAATGGGAATGTAAAAATCATAAGAAATGCATCTTATGAGAAGACCTTAGGAGATAGGAGGCATACTAAGGATATGATAAGACACTAAGTGACTAGTGACCATCAATGTACAAATGAAACCTATTTACTATAGACACTAAGATTTGTAGGAAAATACAAATGATACTAAGATCAATCATGAAGGTATATTATTAAAAGAATAGTAAAATATACATACCTTTCCATGATGTGTTCTCCATTCCTAAACACCCCTTACAGAGTCATTAGTCTACTCTAAAGATTGGGTACTTGTGTGAGAAAGTAGGTAGTACTAAAATATTTATTTGTTCCCATTTTGTAATCTACTAGCCTACCACACCCCAATGGACCTCATCTATATGATTAGTCCAATTATGGAGTTTAATCTTCAACTATAATAAGGAGATGTGCTTTGAATCATGTCTTTTAGTGTGATTTGACTTTTAAGAATTTTGAAATATTTTTGCCTTTTGTATCATTTCCTTTTATTCAATGATTTGTTTTTTAAATGTTTTTAAGGTTTTTTAAGATTCCTCCTCCATACAAAATTGGAATTACCAAGCATGAGAGATAGAGTGATACACACAAAGTAACCAAAGAAAATGTTGACTAGGACACTTAGCTTAAAAATGAACCAACATGTTATTTCAAGTCTCAATTGTGTATATGCTTAGTCTGTGAAAAGGGAAGAAAAGGAAAAATGAGATCCAAAGTGGATACGTGAAATGATATTATAATGATATTAATTGTTACCTAACTGATCACATGGTGATAGGGAATGACTAAAGGGAACCAAGTTTGTATAACCAAGTCATAATGACAATTATCTATGAAAAATAGAGATAAAAAAGCAAACAATCATAAAGACAAAAGAAGGGAATTTTTAATAAATAAAATGAAATAAGAGAAGATAAATTAATGATAAATGAATACATCCATAGGATTACATAAATTATAGTATAAGCAATATAAAGTACAAAAATAAAGTCACCATGTAAGATAAATAAGAATTTGACAGTGCTAAATGATATAACTAATAGATAAAGATAATATTAGAGCACATGTCCAATCCAAATGTAAATTTAAAATCACCATGCATGTACTCATAAATACTAAAAAATATACCCACACAAATTATCCAACACATTGGATAGATCTCTATGGATTTGAATATGAACTGATGCTAATGTCTTATATATTTTTAATGAAAATTGGGAAAATAATTTTCTTCTAATCTCCATAAAAAAAGTAAGAATGCTAGATGGATCATGATGAGGATGGAAATCAATAAAGGGATGATTAGGAGAATACATGGGAGTAGGATCTATAGGAGATGTAGGGATCATTTATGGATAAGGATCCATAGGTGAAAGAAGATCCACACGTGAAGGAATCATGAGTAGAGACACATAAGGTGATGAAAGGACCACAGAAGGGGATGAAACCATGGGATAACAAGGAGGAGCCTTACTATGGAAAAACTTATAGGATAAATGGTAAAATTTTTAATAATATCTATAAGTTTATCCTTAATGTGTTTCTAAAATATGAGACAATGATCAGTGTGATGGGTGTCACATTGGTACCAAAGACAATACACCTCTCCATACTTAGGCATATATTTAGGAAGTACCTTCAAGGGAGGCATGGATTTGTCTAAGGATTTAGGATAATAAGGATGAAAATTATCAATATATTTTCATAGCTTATGACAATATGTGGATGAATTATTATCTATGCCATGGAAGCAATAGATACACTTATGAGTGGTTTTAGTAGAAGCACTCATAAGAGAAGTTATAAAAAGAGTGCAAGAAGATGGGGAAAGTTTTTCATCCCATTTGGTGGGTAACAGATCCATCTAGGGTAAACTAAGTAAACCATCACCAAGGGAAGGTGGTGGTGGGGAAGGAATGAGATTAAGGTCAATATAAGGAGCAATGGGATCAAAAATAGGGATAGCAAAAATAGGGATAGACTCAGCAAGAACAAGCTCAACTATAGAAGGATCAATAATGGGATCAAATATAGTAGTAGGAGTGGTCTTCAATGTAGGTTCAACTAAGGGAATGGTAGGATCTATAAAAGGATGAATAAGGGTCACACACATCTTAGGGATAAGTAGGCTATAGGGTTTAGGGTACTTAACAAAGGGAAAAGGCCCAGTCATAGAATGATCCATGAACATACTCTTATGAGGTTCCTCAAAAATTGGATATGTTTGTGCCATCTCTAACCTATGATAAAGAGGAAAAATATTAAAATTAGGAATTATAAATGATGGAACATGGGAAGAATCACTAAAATACTGAAGCAAAGAAGAATGATAATGGATAATATCAACATCATGGGCCTAAATAAGACCACCAAAGAAGGGATCATATAAGGTGTAACCATCATCATAGTTAGGTGTATGAAGATTAATTATTAAAGTAGGGATGAACTTGTCATATGATGAAGTATGGTGAACAAAATTCTAAGTATTGGTCAAGATAATGGAAATGTTATCACTAGGAGGTTTATGAGAATGATGCTACAAAGAAGCTATAATCTACAAGATAAGATGAGGTGAGAGATCATAATTTTTAATATTTAGGTTAATCTCATCAGGTTAATCATCATAAAAATATAAGAGGTTAAGGGGAATGTTCTTAATGAGTTCAGGATTCCCATTGTAACCTCAAGTGGAATTAATGGGAAAATTGAATCATTGATACTTATAGAATGGAACACTGGGCAAAGGTTCAAGAGTAGGAATCTTGAAGACACCATAGTCTTGGAATTATTTAAAATTCCAAGGGTTAGTATCACCCTAAATACTATAAATGGCTCCATTTTGAGGGATTTTAATGAGATAGCAATCAAAAGAGGTGACTGCTCTTGTACGATGAGTCCATGACCTACCAAGCAAAATATTATAAGAGAGGAAAGTTAAATATCATCACCTTCACATGGATGGTGATAGGTGGGATAGTAATGGGAAGTCACACATAACCTAATAGAGGAATTTTCCTTCTATCATATCCTTAACATGTGTTGCATGTATACTTGTGATTTCATTCAGAATATCCGAGGGTTTTGATGAAATCAAGAGAGGTAAAATAGGTGTTATAACCCTCATCAATCAATGCATGATTGACTTCGATATAGTCTATTTGGACACTAATGAATAAAGGAGGATCATCTACATGAATAAAAATCTCATCAAGAATCATATACCTGATAGGGAATTTCAAGGAAAGAGAAGTGTCCATTATTTTATCAACATGGATGGACATCTCTTCACATTATTGTAATATACTATCCTTAGATCTAGATAACGAAAAATTCATGTCCTACTAGGGGAGCATGAGGGCTATTCATTTTGAACAATAGTTTCTTAATATTATTTTTAAAACATGTAGAGATCCTCATAATCTCAAGGAATAAAATTTGAGATGGGAGATTAGTGAGTTACATAATGAGATCCCACTCATCATAACCCATAAGAAGGTTGTTAGAAATAGGTGCATAATGATTAATAAGGTCCTTAGAAGGAGAAACTAAAGTGCTTTGGAATTTGTGTTGATAAGAAGAATAAGGTTTAGAAAAAGGTTATAAATTATGTTATAAAGATGAATTGGTTGGTTCAAGTTAGTTTTGAGAATTGGTAGAAGTGTTAGTACAATATTGATTATCATTAGTGTTGGAATATAGAGGGATGGTAGAAATATAACTAGAAGTTTTATCTAAGGGAGAATTGGGAATTAGATCATCAAAGGTTATAATGTCATATTTACCCAACTCATTTAAATGAGTTCAATAAGAATCTTGGATAACACAAAATGTTTATGATAATGGAGGAGTATAGATAGGTTGAGAATCAATAAAAGTAACCACCCTTTGCATATTAGTCATGTTAACCACATTTTTTTCAAAATTGGGGTCAATAAGACTTTATACATTATTAGTGGAAGGGGTAGGATTGTCTTGGGTATCTTGACTAAGTTGGTGATTAGGAAGAGGATCTTTATAGATAGCCAAATGAGCATTAGCTTGGTTTAAGGCTTGAGATTTATTATGTTATTCATGAGCCTTAAAATCAATGTCATAACCTTGTTGACACTTTTGAATGATAGAATAGTGATCAAAATTAGGACAAAGAATAAAATCCATAGATAAATTATGGATCTATCTACAGGTTTCATGAGAATGACCCCAACTAGTGTGAAACCAACAAAAAAATTTAGGATCATACCATGATTTCTTAAGATGAGTAGGATTATGTTCTTGTGGAAGAGGCCTAAGTAGATGTTTAATTAATTCATCAAGGATAAGGGTTTTTGAACATTGATAGTAGTTGGTGAAGATAAATGAAGATTAGTATATTATTGAGAAGGGGGAGTTGGTTGCAAGGATTGGTTAGGAATGAAAACTTGGATAGTGTGAATGGTATCATAAGAGTTCATCACACCATCATTGGTAGCATTATAATTTTGATTCTTAAGTAGGAGATGAGGACCAAAAGAAGGTTGGGGTGGCTTTAATTGATGCATAAGGAAATATTTAAATTTGTCTTGGTCAATAGCTTCCTCCAAAGTATGTGGAAAGAGAGTATAGACCCAATATTGTAACTTGGGAAAAGAACATTAATAAAGAGATGGAAAAGGTTATTATTAGCCATGTTATGTTCACATTTGTTTGATAAATTTTTCCATCTTTTAACAAAATCTTGGACAATTTCATTTTCAAGTTTTTTGCAATTTATGAAGTGGGCCAAAGTGTTTTTGTAAAGGTCGCTAGTTTAGAATTCTTGAACTAAAGCATTCACTAAATCCTCTAGAATATCAATAGATTGATTTCTAAGTTGATTTTACCAATCTAAGGCATCACCTGTGAGGGTTTTGGATAAGAGCTTGGTAGCAACAAAGTGTTCAATTTGACTTAATCCTTATAAATATTTTAAAATGTTTTAAGATGAAGGGTATGATCATTTGATCCATTATAAAAAATTGTAGGGGTGATACCTCCTATATAAATATTAGAAATTTGAGTGTTAAGTGGTTCATTTTGAAGATGTTTAATGGTTTTGTTCACCAAAAGAAATTGAGGGATGAGATTGCCTTTGGAATATAGAAGAGGAGGAGGGGGAACATTTTGATTATGTATGCCCCAAGTCATTGGTTCGGGATGTGTTTGAAGATGGAGAAGGTGATTTTGCATTCTCATAATTTGATTTATATTATGATCTTGGAAGGTATTCATTTGATTGAATGTTTGTAACAAGAGTTGGTGGGTTTTATCAGAATTGTTATCATTATTGGTGGTATTAGAATTGGTATTTGTGGGTTGGGTACTACTATTAGTATTGATAGGATATTGAAAGGAACTATGATAATGAGAGGCACTAATGAAATTTTTTTATTGTGAAGTAAAAGATAGACTAGTGAATGGGTGAGAAGAGTAAGTACTAGAAGCATGGTTACCTTGGATAACAAACAATGCACTAGTAGAAGGATTAACAATAGTGGATCTTATGAGAGGCCCACTAGATGTATAACATGCCATGATAGGGGATATACTAGGCATGGAGGTATAATAAGTTAAAGAAGAGAAGGTCATGGTATGAGAAGGGGTCATAATAGAGGGAAGAGGTTGAGAATAAAATAAAGTGTTACCCCTAAATCTATTTAAGAATGTGGGATTAGGTGAATGAGGCTCTTTAACTTGACCACTAATCATAATATGGTAAATGGTAGAAGGATCCTTTCCTCAATGTTGAGGAAATTCATAGATAAATAAAATCATTTTAGGGGTATAATATAGTTTGGGTTGGTATTTAAGAGAGAAGATATGATTGCACTATGAAGAGGTATTAGGAGGGGTCCCATAGTTCATAGTGCAAGTGACTATGTGAACATTAATCTGATCTAAGAGAGGATCACTACTCTACATATGGGAGACCCTATGAGAATTGGTAAAACTGATAATATTTGTTGAATTTAACTCAGTGTTGTCTTCAAATAGAAAATTCATGATGAATCAAAAGGACTATAAATAGGTAAAAGAAATGCAAAATCAAGGAAATAAAAAGTAACAAAAATAATACAGGGTCAACTAGGTCGACCAAACATAGCCAATAGGGCCTTTAAACTATATAGGGTTGAACAAGTTGACCTATAACAATAAATAGAGTTTGGAGAAGTGTATAGGGTTGATTGGGTCAACCAAGTATAGTAGATAGGTATAATCAAACAACCTATAATAGATTGTGTCAACTAAAGGGACCATGCACTGAGATAAGAATATTTTTTCAAGTATTTTGAAAAGCAAAAATTGAAGGGAAAAAATAATCAATTGGATCAATTAGGGTGATCCAATTGAGGCAAACATCACAAAACCTTGTACCAACATTGGTTAATGCAAGTTTTTGTAATATAAAATACAATTAAGTAAAGAGAAAGTAATCAACTTAAAAAGTAAAATCCAGCTAAATGATCAACCTAAATGTATTTGATTATTATAATATAGTTTTAAATGTGATGGTAAATTGGCTTTAATAAAGGAACTAGAAAGAAATCTAAGGATAGTTATAGGATGTTTGGGCTGAAAGGGATCTGTATTTGCAATGGTATAGGCTTGGTGTTTGAACCTACCCCCTCACTTCACATACCACATTGATAAGGGTGTTGAGTGCTTATCCAAAAGTTACCACTAGCCACATGTTTATACTTGGCCAAAAAAGCAATTTGGCTTCCCCTTTGGTGATGAAATCCAAGTAGGTTGGCCTTCGGTAGACAATTGTTAAAATGCTTGTTTAAGATTTTGTGATTTGGTCATAAAATGGAAAATAGTGAAACTAAATGCTTTATTTAAAACCACGTAATTATACTATGTGATCTATTGTAATCATGAAATCAACAAGGAATAAAAGTGTGAACTAGTTACTAGCATATAAAGGTTAATTTAAACTTTGAAACATGGTACAATATTAATGCAATCAATAGTGTATGCATAGAATATAGAAAAGGGTCAACATTGTCACATCTATACTATAGAATAAGATGTTTGAAAATGAATAGGGTTGACAAAGTTGACCTAGTTATCTAAATAACACACAAAATATAGAACTAGGTCAACAAGGTAGATCTAGTTGACTATATAGGGTCAACTTTAAAGACTAAAAACTATGAAAAAAGAGATTGTAAATAAAGAGAGAAAGGATAGAGTGGAACCTTGGTGAGTTTGAAGATGCGTAAAAATGATATTACTATCAAAGAACCTTGATAAATGCCTACAAATCCTATTAATAGGGTCAATTGGGTTGATTTAGCTTTGTAGAACCCTATTGCTGAGTGCCTAAAATACACATGGTCAGCTAGGTCAATGTAGTAATCTATACTAGATGTCTGAAAGTCTTAGAAACTATACTAGGTCAACTAGGTTGGTCCAATAGAATGTACCTTAAAAATAACTTGCATAGAAAGAACATAGTCTTTTAGATGTGATCATGTGTTAAACATATATACAAAAGTTAGAACTGTGTCAATGTAATCAATTTAGTATGGAAAATATATGATAAAAATAATGAAAAATGAGTGAAAAAATATTGCAAGGGTTATTTTACATTGAGTTCACTAGAATGTATGCAATTAAAAATGTATCATGTCTATAAATCAATCCTAACTTAGAGAAGATATAGCATACCTACACTTCCAATTGGGAATACATTTATTAAGTGGGAGCATGACCAATATGGGTATCCACTAGACCCAATTAGGGGATCATTTATCATAATATACCATTCTAAGGAGGGTTCAAAAGCCTCCAGTATAACACAATCATGTAATAACCCTAAGGGGGTATTAGGTTTTGATATTTCACCTAAACTAATAATAAGCAAAGTAAATCTATTCTAGTGCTCACCAAAACTTGTGGCACAAAGTGGGGGTTGGAAAAAATAAAACTAAACATATATAGAAGACATATACTCATGCCAATGTATATAAAATCCTAATACATATAAGAGAATCACAAATTCATATCTATATACTCTTACAAAAGGAGAAATAAAATTAGGAATACTTACCTTTGAAGATGAACCCATCGATCCTCAATCTCTCCCTTGGCCAAGGTGCTTCATAAGAGGTTGTTATGGTATGCAAGGATGATAAAGACAAATCAGCTCTAGGTAACACAACCCATCAATGCATCCAAAAGACTTCTCCACAAGACAAGATTTGTATTTCCAAAGAAAATATGGAACCCTAAGTTTTATTCCTCAATTAGTATAGTCAATAAGTAGATGTCCATTCCCCCTTATTTTTATTTTTGCTTCTTATTATCAAATGAAAAAAATGAACTTGTATTTATAGGTGGATTTTATCCTAAACCCTTTCAAAAATATTGGCTAATAAGATCAACCAAGTTGACCTGGCATAGTTTTGGATAATAATTCACTAGATCATGAGCTAGGTCAGCCAAAGGTCAACAAACTCCTAGTGAAAAATACCTTGAAACAATATAGGGTCGACCCAGTACAATAGACTATAAAAGTGGGATTCAAGTGAGGAAAAGGAGGATAAAATGTAGTAAATTCCTAGAATGGGTATAACAAAGAACAACAAGCTTAGGATTAATGGTTTTAGGAGACAAATGTGTAAATAATAAGTGGAAAAAGGGAAAACAATCATACAAAGCACTAATGATCTACCCACCCCTTTTACAGTGTATCCCTTAAGGCATACATTCAGTGAGATTTAGAATCAATGGGTTCTTAAAAGATTTAATGTTTTAGTAATTGATAAAAGTTTGAAAATATTATGTGTATACAGTCACTTACTTTCTCAGTAAGGTATATGGCTATATAACCCTGTCTCTTGATGGCATTATGGTTATTCATAATCCCAAGGGGTATATAGGCCTACTTATCATGATTTAGGTTTTGAAGGAGGGTTTGATGGATTATGGGAAATGACATTTGGGTAGTATAGGATTCGAACATGGAGTGTAGGGTCTTAACTTATAGTGTAATGGTAGTGGAGGAATTGATGAAATGGTAGAGGTTATTTCATGACTTGAAATTATGTGTGGGAACATACCTAAGATATCCAACAAGGACCTTGGAAATCTTAATATGTATACCTATCAAGACACAACACTTTGGAGGCTAGGAAAAGGTATATAAATTTAGAATATGAAACCTAAGACTTTTCAAAGAACCTTAACATTTTCTATGAAACCTTAACTTTCATTGAAGTGATAGTGAAGGGGTTTCAAGGTATAATGGTGGTTTTAAATTTTGTGGCATTATCATGGGGTTGTGAACCTACATATAAGGATATAATGGTGACTTATCATGATTAAAACACTTCAATATATGTCCAATATTGTGTTTGAGAGCCTTGAGGCCACCATTGAATAGTACATTACTCTTTTTACATAAACCCCAGGTATGTTGAAATCCTTTATTTGAATACACCCTAAGTGAGTAAGAGATATAAATTAATATCAAATTGTATCAAAGAGACATAGGAAGATATAAAACACTCTATTGACCCTTCAACACTATCAACCTTTAGGTAAAAGTACTAAACATTCGAATGTACCATTCAACCTTGCCTATAGACTATAGACTTTGCTAGTTTAGATGTTTCTTAGATCTATAGGCTTACACATGTGGGTAAAATGTTTAATAATTCATGGAAATTCCCTTCAATGCCTAAGTAATTAGGAACAACCATCAGTTTAATCAAATATATGAGAAACTTAACAAAACCATCTTGCTCCTTTTGTCTTGTACAGATGTGAGTGGTGACCAAACCCATTAAGTTGTTAATTAATGTTCATAGATCTTAGGGAACAAATCCTAAAACTAATGACTCTAAATGAAAGGTGACCACTTATACTCTCTCTCTCTCTCTCTCTCTCTCTCTCTCTCTCTCTCTCTCTCTCTCTCTCTCTCTCTCTCTCTCTCTCTCTCTAAGGTATGAGTACAAACTTGAAGTGCTCTCCCAGCTTGTCAATGAGATTGATGGGAATTTGGATCATTTTTGACCTTCTCAAGCATTAAAACACTCTTATTTATTCCAAACATGTCATTATTGACTTTCTCCTATAGATCACTAACTCTACCTAAGTCAGTCCATACAGTATGGATCCCTACCACTCAAAAAACTCCTAAAACCTACAAATTCCCTATATATTCTCATGTTTTAGACTAAAAATCATTTTTAATGGGTAGGAAGAGGGAAAATAAGGGTCAATTAATACATTAAATCCCATGGTACAAATTAGAAAAGCTAAAAGGGAAAATTTTAGTATGTGTGGGGCCCATTAGTGGTAATTAAGAATTGACCTTTGTGGGAATATGGCTCAATAGTGCATGAAATGCCTTAGTTATGGCCTAATAAAGTCCATGAAATCTCTTGAAGGTGTAGATAGTGGTTTAGTGGCTCATCAAGGTCCAATGGTGTCTCATTATGGAAAAAATCTTACTTTTAGGACACAAACATGACCTTAAGGAGGAAAAATAATTTTATATCATGTCAACACATGTGAAGAGACTTTAGAACCTATTAAGGAATTTAATTGACCCCAATGCATCTTCATAATTTTATCTAAATATTTTAAATGAACTATACCTTACATGATTTGAGGACATCAGGGGTATTCAAAATGCCTTATGAATTATAATATCAACTCACCTCCACCATGTCACGTTTTAATGTTAAGGCCTCCTCAAAACTAAACAAAGACCTTCATACATTTTCAAACACTATAAAATCACTAAAATGATTTAAAACATGAGGTAAAGGGAATCATCAAGTATCTTATAATATGATAAGATAGTGAATATGATGCATATGGAAAGACAATTAATGACTTGTTTGAACTTCCCTACTTTACCAAGGTGTATGACAACCATGATACCTAATGGTAGATTAGGGTTCTAAGGATTTATGTTTACCCCTTTCTAGGTATAAAACTAGAAAGTGGTCAACATTTTTGGTGACTCAACTATATTAATTAGCCTTATGGTCAAGGGAACTTAGAACCTATTAATTTGTTCTTCATGACTAGCAAGTGAACCTCTGATTGCACATAGACTTTGCCTAATAACTTGTAGACCTTAAAAATAAATTAAAAACAATAAGACACCAAAAAATAGATAATAAAATATAAAAACACACAATAACAAAAAATTAAGATAAAACAACAACTATCAAGCATGTGTAAAAGCACTTAGAGGAAAGAGACATATACTAGCTACTATGTACAAGAGGAACCAATTTTCCTAATGACAGTATTTGAGGAACATCCCATTTGTAAGGTTGGAGAATTAATAAACACTCAACTTAGATATTTTGAAAACATTATTCTCCTTGAAATTGGTAATGACATAGGGTCTACTCCAAAAATTTTCAAACTTTGAGTGTTTACCTAGCTTGGCATGGTCCTCATCCCACTTAAGCACATTGTCTCCTTTCTGAAAGGTCTTGGATGAATATATATTTTAAAATGATATTTTTACTTGGTGTTATATGTACCACATAAGATACATATCACTACCCCTTATTTCTTCCAAGTATTAGCTCATTCATTCTTATTATCATTACGTCACCCTCCATGAGCTCAAGCTAGTGTGTAAGCTCCAAGGCTGGTATTTCAAGTGAAATGGGAATTTTGGCCTCTATAACATAAAAAATTATATAAGGAGAGTGACTAATATACCTCTTAGTATTGATTATATCTACCCATAAGGTAGTCCTTAACTTTGTATTCTATTCTTTTTTACTGTCCTCCATTATCATCTTAATGATCCTAATCAAGTTTTTATTGGTAGACTCTACCAGGCCATTACCCTATGGTTAGTAGTTTGATGAAGAATTGAGATAGATATTTTAATCATATAAAATTTGAGAATTTTTAACTTTAGTATTGATAATGAATCCCAACCCATATGTCCCTCTTTTTTACTCTCATAACCCTAATAGGCATCATTTTCACTGATTTTCATTCATCTGTAGCCTTCCAGACTTGATCTCATTTGAGCTAGACCCCTATTTATATGAATAATAAATCATCCCAAGTGTCATATACTCAATAAAATAGTTCCTCACTATGAATATATCATTGGTTACACTCCTATCCACTTTTGGTGCTATTGTCCAAGTCCATTTTTGGCCCTAATGGTCAATTTCTTCTAGTTCCCCATCCTTCTCTTTATTGTAATAATGTGAGTAAATTTAATATATGATAAATATATCAATATAAAATCACATTAAAATATAATTTGGAAGAGTTTGACAATTATTACTAAGCAAGCAAGACTACTCAAACAATCTTCCCTATTCTCTACATACAACTAGCCAATACACTTACAAGATTATGTAAATCCTTAAACCAGTCCTAAACACCTCAATAATATATAATTTATTATTATTATAAATATTCATACACATAATTAAATAAATCACATCAAGTGGGAGAACTACATATGGCTTGATCCCTCTTTGAAGTATTAGTATGTAGGCAACATGCCTAGATAAGGGGTGTGGATCCATGTCTAGTTAATATTACACATACTAACCCCCCATCTTTCTAAAAATTTGTAAAATAAAAATGTAACATATGTTTTAAGATAAAATATTCTCTATAGGGAGATCTATAGACTTATAGCTACTAAAACTTCACAAATAGGGTCAAACAGACCTGGCAAATAAAACCCATAAAGCTTAGATCCTCAGGACAACAGTGGTAGAGGTGGACTACAACATTGATGCCACTCCTATCTAGTTTTGGTGGTCCTATATAATCACAAAATTAATTTAAAATCTTATTTTGAAATATTGTCCTAGTCTAGCATAGTGGATTCTAGACTTTATCTTAGTCAGATCAATCAGTTTCCAGCTAAGTCTTATTTTCTTTCCTTTATTATTATTTTTAGAAAATATTGAATTGAAATAAAATTTCACAAATTATTAGATTAATAATTTCATATTTAATTACTAATTTTATTACTTATACCCTTTAACTAAATTAGAAATAATACACCAATATTCCTAAAAATGTTAAATCATTTGGTGAACCCAGCTTACTTCGTTTGCACATAAAACCCATAAAAACCCCAAGACAAATTTCTTACTAAATTTTACTATATTTTTATAAATTTTTACCTACATAATTAAATAAAAAATTATCATTAAATTTTAAAAATTCATAGTAATTTTAAAATAATTTTCTTTCAAACCCTAGTTACCCATACTAGGTCTTAGTATTTTCCCAATAATTTTCCAATAAAATTTTGATTTTTTACTAGTATATTAAAATTATAAATTGAATTCGAATTTCAAAATTCAATAGTAATTTTCAAAAATATTTATTTTTCAAAACCCTAGTTGAATTTAATAGGTCTCTCTAAATCACAAATTTTCCAATAAATTTCTAATTTTTCACTTTCATACTTAACTCAAAAATTCCCTTTAAATTTCAAAAGTTCATAGTAATTTTTCGAATAATCATATTTCAAACCCTAGTTGCATATACTAGGTCCCATTACTTCTTGAGGTATCACCTTACATCTAAACTCATATTGCACATCAAAACAAAAAAAGATCTCACTTATTTCTTCCATTTCTTGCAAATAATGAGACCATACTTGGTCCTATCATGTACATGAATGATGAAGTTTACCATATGTTAGTGAAAAGTTTCATTTTTTCCATTTTATGCTTAATTTTCATAATAAGGGATGATATTACTAAATTTATTTCTAAACATGCACAAGATTTCAATATTTCTTTTGTATACTCTCTCTCTCTCTCATGTAGAATAATTTATAACTTATTTTTGCTAAACATGTTAGAAATATTATGTTACAAGTCAAATTTCTTTATGAATTAGTGCACAATTTCATGCTCTGTATCCCTTGTTTGCTCTCTCTCATGTGGAATATTCTTTATAATCATATTTCTATATAACTTATAGCTCCACTTACATGCATTTCATCTCATATATATGGATTTAACCTAGATATACCCAACTCTTTGGTTACATGGTTTTTACATAAGCTAACTACCACCTATCATGTTTTAATGTCATATCTTGTGCATAGGAAAGAGAGTCCTTCTCCTCCTCTTCCCCAAGAGGGTGATGACTACTTTCCCTCTAACTAGGTCCATGTTATCAACCCTAAAAAAGGTGAGGCAACCTATAATATTATTCCTAATGCATACATTCAACCTATAGCTTATTCAAACCTTCTTCAACATATGTGCTTACATGTTCAATTGGAAGCAACTAGGGTTTGCACTTGAAAGAATATAAGGGATTAAATCACCATTATGATCAAGTTAATTTTATATTTACAAACATAAAATTAGATATTACATGAAAATATCACAACATTAGAAAATCAAATTATAATACAAAAGCCTCAAAGACACCCTAGTGTCAATCACGTATATGCATATTCACCTAGCCAATTAGTCACAGGCAATGTTACATATCAAAACAATAAATTACAACAAAGTAAATCTAAAACTAGTGAGGCAAAATGCATTTAAAGATCAAGTAAGAGTTCAAGTGAGGTACTAAGGGAAATGATTAAATCTAAGTTTATCAAACTACCTCTTCTATATCTAGTGAGAATATCCAGCTATTATTGTGCATATCATAGAATATATGGGCATCACACACATTCATGTTTGGTATTGAATAAACATATACAATAGATACTTACTAATGAGGACCCTATACAAGGTAAATTAGTCAAGTAATCCTTAGTGACATAGGAACACATTCACAAAGGGTCAAATTTAGAAACAATATAAAAGTGGTTACCAAAGCATAACATAGAACAATAAAAGGATCAAAAAGAAAAATTAGAGCAAGAAACAATACCACAAGCATAGATAAAACACACAAAAATGCAAATCTACCTCTTCAAATTGAGGCTCAACTTTCAAAGTAGTATGGTTTTGGTCAAAAATATCTACAATAGTTTGATTATCAAGGTCAAAGGTTAGGCAAGCAAACTCAAGGCATCACTACTCCTATTCTAGAAATTGATAATGTTTGTCATCAAGGTTTGGGATTTATTGAACATCATAAGGTAAATCATTAATAGACATAATTTATAAAAGGAAAAGATTTAGATATAACAAAAGTCAACACTATCATTCGATTGGTTCAAAATCAAGATGATAATGATGAGTGGAACAATACAAATTACTATGATTTCCAATATATTGATAATTAATTTGAATATTCAGAGTCATATTCATAGCCATTACCTCATGCTTCATAATTATGCACAATTCCTTTGTTTGGTATAAGACACCATGATAAGGAGTCTCCTATGAGACTCATCAGTTAGTATCATTATTTCCTAGCTTACTTGTACATAATTAATCAATTTCTTGTAAATAGTCTCTTTTTAGAATACTTGTACATAGTTTCATTTATTTTCTTGTACATATTTTCTCATTAATTCTTGTACATAGTATTCCTATGATCAATTATACATAATTTAAATATATCAAAATAAAAAACATTCAAATAACTCAAAATCCAAAAATATTCAAATAATTCAAAAATACCAAAAATATTTCAATTATATGCATCATCTATGCTTTACATTTCTACTATAATGCTAGACTTACATTTACTATTCTATGCTATTATTTGTCAATTTATATACATTACCATGCTTTTATTAATCTCTTTTGAGTGTGTGTAGTGACATATAGCTTTTTGATTGCTTCTATCTACCCATTGCGGGGGCATCATACTTCTACATTGAGATATACATTGATATACATACCCACTAGGGGCATCTTCTATAGACTACACCATCTAGGTTATGGCATTCCTACACCACACACTATAGCTATCATGTTGATGTATATTTTTTAATAGCTTACATAGATTACTCTATCAACACTCAATAGTATATAGCATTTGTCTATTTCTTAACATATACCTAGTTTTGTACTAACATATTTTCCATACAATCACATTCTTACTTTGATTAGTTAGGTTTGATTGTATTTTACAATTATTACATGATTTATTTTCTTAATTAGTGTATCTTGATATGATTGCATTTCTCAGTTCTTGTTTGTCTCATATCTATGCTTTAGGACATTTGTTAATGTCCTTTACTTCTATTCATGTGTGTGCCTTAAGATATTTACCAGTGTCCTTTGCCTGTACTCTTTTATGTGACTATTTTTTTGATGCCAACCTTTCTTATTTCAATTATATGTTTATGTGGTAATTGGACATGTATTGTATGTTTTCTTTATAGTTTGAGTGACATGTGCCTATGCCTCTTGTTTGCTTGGCCCCTTGGCCACCCTTGTATGCTTCTTGTTTCATGCCTTATGTGCTTGTTGCTTGATTGCTTTTTGGTTGTTTATAATTCCATGATCCACATCATGTATTATCTTTCTTTCTTGGATGCCATGATAGACATCATGATCCATCCATCTAACTACTGACTAATAACTAACCAAACTTCTAGTTCTAATTTAGTACATTTCACATGTTATTACATTATTATATCTACCTAAGAATACACCTATCGATCTAACAATCTCTCATTATAAACCATGATATATTTGGAGATATCTTGTTGATTATCATTGCTATATCATGTATCTTGGGAACATAACATAATTACAAGGCTCTTTCTTCTGAGGGTAGTCATTGCAAGGTCTTTATTCCTACCCTCACAAGAGGGGGAAATAAATAAGGGGTTTGTCACAGAGATCAGAGCTCGTAAATATTCAAAAATCTATCATTTATCATACCTTAAACAATCAAAATAGACTAATAAGATAGTGAGAGTATCAAAACAATCACTAGATTTGGCCTAGGATAATAGTGCCCAACTTGGACTATAGCACCAGTGCCACTAGTGTCTACTTTTGGTGATCTTGCCTAAACAATAGAAAAACTATAGTTTCTACAAGTAGGTAGAAAAGTAGGTTTAACTATAGTTTTACATAGCCATACTATTTCAAAATAAATAGTTTTTTATTACACTTTAACTTAAATAATCTAGATATACGGGACATCATACATGACATGATGCTCTCACTTCCGATTTCAAATACAACAATTGATATAACTTTTAAATAAAAATCCATGTTTCAAACACTAGTGATTGGGGGCAATGTGCATGGCACATTTATTTTCTTTCCTTTTTGAGTTCAACATTACCCAAGCATTCTCAATAGTTGTGTGCCTTATTTCATCTTCAAGTGGTTGGCATAATTTTTTAATGGCTTTCATACAATCTTAACTTCTACATTTTTGAGTTATCATATTCCCATGTGGCTTTCATATAAGCCTAGTGCACTAGTTTTAGAGTGGATTTCATATAAGCCTAATCTCCAAATTTTAGAGTGGCCAAGAGTTACCTAGTTTCCAACATTCATCTATCCATGCCAACATTATTATATCATAGTAAATTCATGGGATTCAAAAACCATCTCATACAACACACATTTCATATTGATATCAGTTCATAGCTTCACTTCATGGGACAATGATAGAGCCAAAGGAATAGATAGCCTTTGTATTCATGAGCCACCTACTTAGAGGGATTAGACATAGTCTAAATATAGATCAACATACACATGAAAGTCTAGCTTCATTTAGTGGGAAACAATGGAGCCAAAGGGCTAGCCTTTACATTCTTGAGCCACTTCTAGGGAATTGAGCACATAAATCCATTCATGATATTAATCTTAGTAAAACATCATCCAAAATTACTCAGCATCACTCTACATCACAATAGATTCACACTTCATAGTGTGCTCTCTCTATGCATAGCCAACATCACACAACTTCATTATCTTCACCCTTGTAGGTAAGTTTAGGTATGCTTTCTATTTTTCTTTTGTCCTAGTATTTCAGTTTTCTACATCACTAGAATAAAGGGGGGTCAAATATAATCATATGAAATGGGAAAATTGGTAACTTGAATGAGGCTAATGACACCTAACCTATAGGTCCCTCTTGATTTCTCTCATGACCCTCATAGGCATCATTTTCACCAAATCTTAGTCATTCATAGCCTTTCAAACTTGATCCCAACTAAGTCAGACCCCTCTTTCCATGATTAATCCATTCCCCCATGTCCCATCTTCTTAAGATAATAGCACCAAACTAGAACCATAACATTGGTGCCACTCCTATCTACTTTTTATGTTATTGTCCAAGTCTATTTCTAGCCCCAATAGTCAATTTCTTTTGGTTTGCCATCCTTCTCCTTGTTAGCCTAACATGAGTATATTTAACTCATGACCAATATATCCCTATAAAATCCCATTCAAATATCATTTGGAAGGGGTTCTAAATTATTACTAATCAAGCAAGAATATAAGTAAGACTACTCAAGAAATCTTCCCTATTCTCTACATACAACTAGCCAATATACTTAAAAACTTATCCAAATCCTTACACTAGTCCCTATCCACCTTAAGAATATCTAGTTTAGAATTATACATCTTCTTACACAGAATTGCGAAAAATACATCAAGTGGTAGAACTACCTATTACTTGATCCCTCTTCGGATTGTTGGTATGTAGGAAACATGCCCACACAAGGGGTGTGGATCTATGTCCAGTGAATCTTACACACACTAACCTTCCCTCTCTCTCAAAATTGGTCAAAGCATAATGGAACATAGGGCTTGAAGATAAAATATGCTCTATAGGGACCTATATATACTTATAGCTACTAAAAATTCATGAACAAGGTCACATACACCTAGTAAATAGAACCCAAAAAGCTTATATCCTTAGGGAAAAAATGGTAGAGGTAGACTACAACATCGGTACCACTCCTATCTAATTTTTTCACTATTGTCCAATTACAAATTGAAGTTTAGATTTCAGTTTGAGACAATATCCTAGTCTAGAATCATAAATTCTAACCTCTATCTCAGTCAGATCAATCAATTTCTAGCTAAGTCTTGTTTTCTTCCCCTTATTACTATTTTTAGAAAAGTTTGAATTGTAGTCAAATTTCACAAATTAGTACCTTAATAATTGCATATTTATTTACTAATTTTACTACTCAGACCCTTTAACTAAATTAGGAATAATACATTAATATTCCCAAAAATGTTAAATCAGATACCATGGTTAAGGGCCCACTCACATATGTTATCACTACTAAAGTCCAAGACATTATTTAATATAATGGTATAAGGGACCAAAAACCTAGTCACAAGGGTATCATAGAACTCCAAAACTAAGTTCTTATTTGATTCTTTGAGTGCATCTACCTCCAACCTTTTGGTAAATTAATCAATGGTTATCAAACCCCACTTATTCTTGATACTGGAGGAGGGATGTATCATGCCTATGAAATTTAATCCTTGTTGCATTAAGGTATGTTTAAATTGGATGGGTTAAAGAGGAAAGGCATCTAGCTTATAATTACAAGCAAACATAACACACTTAGAACATCTTATAACCCAAGCATGTGAGTCCTTGGATAAGGTGGGTGAAAATTAGCCTACTCTTATAATCTTGGATGTTGTGGTCTTGGCTACAAAGTTCCTACCTATAATCCCATCATGAAACTTCTCTAAAAACATGTTAGTCAAACTAGTCTCAACACACCTTAGGAGCATGCCACCAACGTCCTTCTTGAAGAGTACTCCATTCACCATGTCATATTGTGCACCAATGATAGCTAATCAATCTTCTTGATGGTTGGATTATATAGATATGGAACAAAATTCAAAGGCTTAAAATTCCTCCAAGAGGTCCCATACCTAGTGCTTATAGGCTTTCAAAAGTGTATTCTTGATTGTACTTATGTCCCTTACCTACTAAACTATTAACTCACTATCTCCTTTAGCTTTAAAGAAATTAATACCTCTTCTCCTTACCCATTATATCCCATAAATGAGGGCCTCATAATTTTTAGTATTATAATTGTAGCTAAACTAAAACCTTAGGGTAGAATAATAACTTTTATTAGAAGGGGAGACAAGCATAACACCTAACCCACTCCCATTCTTTGACCTTGATCTATTAAGGAATAAATTACATATAAATTCATGCTATTGACTTGGCTAGTAAGAATAGACATAAAAATTCCTTTTTCATGCATACAATACTCACCTAGACCTAGCTCTTCAATGGTCATAACCATGATTATCTATTTCCCACTCATCAAAGATCAAATCTGAGATGCCTTTGAGTAGTCCTTTAGATTCTTAATCATTGAAATGCTAATCCTCATATAAGATAGTGCACTTTACCTTACATAGGTTGGGAATATAGGGTTTTAAGTGGAACCTAGAAATAGGTTCAAACCTTATGGTAACCCTTCCCCCATACTTATTTATAAATACCATGTATGACCAATCAAAATAGATATACCCCTCAATTTTAGTAGTGAAATACCTAGACAATAATAGAGAAAAGTAGGGAGGAAGGTCAACTACCATGTCATATTGAGATATGGTATAGTTAGGAGAGGTATCCAACAAAATATTAAGGTCCTTAATAATACATATAGTCTTAGTAGGAGACCCATATAACTGTAAAACTCCCTTTTCATTAGGTTCATACTTAAGCTCCAACTTATCAACTATGGATATGGACATGACATAAGTACTAGCACCACTATATCATGCAATTATGAATAATGGAATCTCCTATTATGACTAATAGGTAGAAGGGAGTTGGTCTAACTACCTTAAGTGCTTGGGATTTATGATTATCCATGACATGAAGATTGGATAGTTATTCTTGAAGGAGGTCATTTTACCATAAAATGAACAAAGTATCCCATGTATGGATATTGACATGGGCCTTATTCATTTATTACACAATGTTAAAAGGAGATATTACTATCTTGGACAACAACTTAGAAGGAGAAAGGGGTATAAACGGACCATTCTGATGTTTCCCATGTTGGTATAGTATTGTCATTAATGTTAATTTGATGTCATTAATGTCAAAGTATTTTTTAATTGATGTTTAGATTCATGGTGAGTAATCATGATGAATGATGTTGATGTCTAGATAAGCATGTTATCTATAATAAGCAAGGCCAGTTGTCAGTATGTGTTGTGACAAGCTTATGTGCATTAAAGGTATGTAACGATTGTTATGAGATAGAAAGGTACAAGTCAAAATGTCTTATTTCTACTTGGTTGATGTTATGTTAAGTTCATGATGTGGAGTAATAGGTTAAGAAATCAAGGTATCTTGTAAAGCCTTATCTAGACCTTATGATAAGGTATGTGTAGGTAAAAAGGTGAAGTAAGTAAGCTTAGGTATATGAGAAGTTGTTTAGAATTATATGGGATTGAGAGTTAGGTTTAGAAGCCTTTAGAAGTTTTGAAAGGCATGTCTTTGAGGATAAATTCTTAAGAAGTATATCCTTGTGTCAAGTATCAAGAGCTTAAAGAGTCTTATAATGGCTTAGGCATGACATGAAGAGGCATTGTGTGAAGTCATGGGCTTGGTTTCTTGGTGACATGAGTGGGCTCAAGTATGTGATAAGATGTATGTCAATGGTTGAGCATGGTAATATGTTTTATATAATGATAATGAGGTGTTGATAGCATGAAAAGAGGTATGAAGGTTAAAGTTCTTGAGAAGCCTAATCATGTCACTAGTCATGATATGGAAAGACCCAGTGAGAAGGTTTGAGCATAGTGACCTAGTGAGATAGATGAATAAAGGAATAATAATTTTTATGAGGTTTACTGAAAATGTATGAGAGGAATTGGAGTGAACACTTAGTTATTATTCAACATAGCAGTGATGGGATTGACTAAAATTATGAAATTGGGGATAAATCTTCTCACAAAGTTTATCTTTCCAAGGAAACTTTAGATTCCCTTATTATGCTTGGGAAAGGATAAGGTGAAGATAACACTTATTCTCTAAAGATCAATAGGTAGCCACTCCTTTGAGATGATGTGGCCTAGTAGCTTGCCTTTACGCATGGAAAAAATGCACTTCTTAGGATTCAATGAAATCCCATACTCTCTGTACCTTTAAAAAATTAGCCTCAGGTGGTCCATATGCTCACTAGCATTCTTGGAGAAAACTATGATGTTATCTAAGTATATCATCACCATTTAGTTTAGCAGCCACTAAAAATCCATGTCCATAAATGTTTGGAAAGTTGTACTAGCATTTGATATACCAAAGGACATCTTTTTGTAAGCATATGTGTCCTATTTGGTGGTGAAGGTAGTCTTTTAACAATCTTCATCTTTCACCCAAACTTTGTTGTAGCTAGAAAATCCATCTAATAGAGAGAAATATGTTGATCCTACAACTACTTGGAGAAGTTGCTCCATGGATGGCAGAGAGTAGTGATCCTTCAAGGATACTTTTTTCAAATCTCTAAAGTCCACACAAATCTTAATCTCCCCACTCATTTTTCTTGTAGGCACCAATTTGGCTACCCATGATGAGTGTTTTATGGGAAAGATGATCCTAGACTTGATCAACTTGGTTAGCTCCTTTCTCATCAAATCTTCTATCTTGGGGTTGACTAACCTTTATTTTTACCTTACGTGCTTATAATTGGCCTCCAAATCTATGGTATGATCATCTAACTTAGGATCAAAACCTTTTAGGTAATTATACTCTCAAGAAAAATTGTTTGCATACTCTTGGCAAAGTGCTATGAAATCATGCCTCTCAACCTTTCTACTTACCTTCCCAAGCTTGAGAAGTTTATATTTAAAGATGAGGACTCTCTCATAGTTCTCTTTGTTAGTAGACGTTACTACCTTTTTTTTCCTCATATGGTCTCCTTCATGAAAAAGACCCTCAAGTGTAACCAGCCCCTTAGGAAGTTTGTTCAACTTTAGCTAAATAGTCTGATCCTCATATTAATACTACAATTTAGCTTGATTAGAAGAGGATAACTTAGCTTCCTACTATAAAAAACAAGAAATTTATTTGTCACTCTCAAAAACCTACTAGTGGGCTTCATTATCCAGCACTGATGCCTCACCACCACCTTGACATGTGGTTAAACCATGGTTTCCTTTATCTCACTTATAATGTCAAATTGACCTCCCATGGCTACCAGCCTGTTAACATATTAGTTTTGATTTCTTGGGATAGCTTGAATGTCAAATGCCTTGAAATCTTCAATCAGGTCCCACACTATATTTTTTTAGGACCTCATCAAAAGGTTTTTTGTGATGTTTAAGCCTCTAACTTAGTTAACTATGAGATCACTATTCCCATAACCTTGTAATAGTTTTATTCCTATTTTGGTGGCTCATTGAAGGCCATGGATCAAGCCTTCATATCTTGTTTCATTTGAAGAGCAACTAAAATGGAACTTATAGGAAGAAAAAACTTATTGCCTAAGTGTGAAATCAATATTGCCCTAGCACCTACACCATTTTGCCCCTCAATCCATCAAAGGACAACTTTCATAAGCCATTGGGGTCTTCTTTAGGGCCAATGAGGGAAGGCATGGGTTGATTCTCTTCATGCAATAGATAGACACCCATTTATCTTTCCTCAACACCTTCCAAAGGGTTGAAAAATTGGTTATCTCTCCATATCTCATCCAAGAACAAGTCTAGAACCTCTTCAAGATGAGTGTTTAGCTCTTGGCCAATTGCAAACTCATCATCATCAAGGATATTACAATTGAGTTTTATGTTATTTGGTTGATGGGGTTCAATGTGGAATTATGCCATGGGTTCAACCTTGATTAAGACCTTAGTCACATACCTTGTTTTGAATTCCATGTAAGACCAATTTTCTATAAGGTAACTCCTAATATTGGTTTTAAAATCTCTAGAAAGACATAATTCAAAGTGAGGAGTGACATCTAGGATAAATAATCTTTACACCATGGACATGCTTGGACAAGCATACAAGGTTAGGCTCAAAATCTTGATGATACCTGATGGCTTTATGGAAGAACCATCAAGTTATAGGACTCCTTTGGTGTGTAGCTCATACTTGAGGTTTAGTTGGTTAGTAATATACTTTGGCATGACTAAGGTGCTAACCCCACTATCTACCAAGTAGTTATGTACCAAGGAATTGCTGATGATTAATGAGATGTAGAATGGGGGGTTTGGTCACACTACTTGACCTTTCTCGCAAAGTACTCTTGGATGCATTAGTGAAGACTTAGCTTCCTTACTTGGTTGCTTATTTGTAGCTATAGAAACACTCATCTTGGATAAACCTTCCTAAATAATGACGACTTGGCCGAGAATGGAAAGCATGTCCCACATTGGTATGTTGATGTTGGATTTTTTCATTTGCTCCATAATGTTGATTGGCATAACCCCAACCTTTGCCCAGGTTTTGGGAGTTACTACTATTAGATTTGTTAGTGAAGGAGTGATGATAAGATATTATTTGAAATCTTCTTGATTGTCACCTATGTTCCTTCTCTTGAACCCTATGTTTGTTGAGACTAGGGTGTGGGCCAAGCTGGGAGTAGCCTATAGATTAGATGTATAGAACTCTTCTTTTTCATTGATGACCATTGAGGCTTCTAGTTGGTTTGACCCCTAATCTAAGCCTTGTTCTTGTGGAGGTTGATCTTTATTTGTTAGCATGGGCACCTCTGTGATTTAGGACACAAGAGCCTAGTTATATCCATAAGTAACAACATGCTACCATTAATCACTGAACACCTAGTTGGAGCTATTAGTTGGGATGATGGATTGTCTAAAATAATGATTCTAAGGCATTATCCCTTCATCCTCTTAAGACATATTATTCTAAACTAGGACTAAGGAATTGGAAAAAAATGTAGCATTTAGATTATACTTTTGTTATTTAGAATAGTTAGGCTACCCCTATCCTTGGAATTAACTTTCTAGGGTGGCCTATTTTTTTGATAAGGTTGCTGCTAAGGCCGGTATGGGGCTTGATATGGATTTATATAATCTTTTTTCCTCTTGACAATGACCACATCATTCCCTAAGTATTAGAGAATTATCTTTAATTCCAAGTAATTCTTCTACTCTTGGGAGTCGTTAGATCCACTAATAGAGGTTTTTTATTGCTTAGATGAAGGTGCAATAATAATTATTAATGTTGGAAGTATAACATCAAGTAGAGGAATGACTACAAGAGGTGGTTTGATCTCTAGAAAATGAGGCATTAGAGGTTTGAGAGTAAGCTTACCAGCCTAAACTAGGCAATTTTTTGCCTTGATGGCCACCTCATATGTATCTGGCAGTATGTCTCCTAGTATAGATTGAATCATTATAGCTATGTCACTATTGACAGCCTTAAAGTAATATAAGAAAGCAAAGTTCAAAGTTGGTATAATATCTATTATAATTCTATCTCATGCCTTTTTAAATCTTGTATTGAATTCTTACATGACTTCATGAGGAGCTCTCTTGATTGTGGTCAGCTACTCTACCAATGAAAGATGATCACTCTTATCTGCAAAACTTTTACATAAGGTTATTCCTAGCTCATCCCATGAGTGGATAGAATTTGGATTTAGGCACCTATACCATTATAATGCATTTATTTTAAGAGATACAACCATTATCCTAACAACCACATTCTTCACTATGATATTATGAATGTTATGGAAGTTGGCTATGTCCGTTATGTGCTCAGTAGGAGTTACAACTTGGTCTCCTTTGTAATAAGGAGAAATTTTGAGGGTTGATACTAGCATAAGATCATATTATGGTAATTTCAAAGGTCTTTCGATATTGAAGGCCGAAAAATCTCTTTGGGGAATCATAGCAACAAGAGGGGATGACAAGGATCTTCTTGCATAGGTATACCTTATGATTGGTTTACGAAAGTAGCTTCTTACATAAGGGTGAGTATGGGTGAACCTTAACCTACTTTCTAAGTTTAAAGGTAATTAACAAACTCAAAAGGAATACCTATAGAATTTGATCTTTTAGTCACCTTTGGAATGAAAGATAGCTACTACTTTTCCACCAGATAGTTGGGTGTTTTTTGGATTCACTAGATGCTGAAGGATGAATGGTACCACTATTGCAAAATGATCAAAACATCATCAAATTTGAAAATATTTCAAAAAAATGAAAATAAAATGGTAGTTGTCCCACTGAGTATGTGAGAGCTATTATATTTTTTAATCTCACCCTTTTGAGAGAGTTCTTTAAGCTCCCTCACTTCCAAGTACAAGCATGGGGACAACCTCAAGATGTGGGTATCCTATGGTGAGGTTGAACCTCTAGGATTTTTTATGAATCTAGTTCCTCAAGTGCTTCACTTCAACTCTTGATCTCACAATAAAATATATTATTAGATAAGGAAAAGGGGTAGGAGGATGACTAAAAAAGAAATCTAAGCTAAGGGAGGTGATGAACCAAAAAAAAAGATCCAGTTGGTCTAGGAAAAGAGCCAACTATTGATGAACCTAAATAGGACATAAGATATTCTATTTCTATCTCAAGGCCATAGGTATGGAGCTTTTGTGTGGAGGTTGAAGGGAAGCCTAACCCTTTGAAGGATTAAAAATAGGTCTATGGGAGACACTATGAACTAATAACACTTCAAGGAGAGCTCAACACATAGACACTTAACACAATCCTACACAAAAATGAAAGGATCAAAAACAAAGTGCTAGAAAAAATTGTAGGTGATGAATGGTAATCATACATTATGCAAATGAAACCAAATGTGCACACTTTGTTTAACCAAAAATAGAAAATTCTTCCTTGTATTTATTTAAAAGAGTCTTTTACAAAGTGATTTCTATAGAGTAATTCGATCACCAATCTAGGGATGATTTGCTTGGCTCCATATCCTTTATTTATATAGAAAAGGGGGAGAAAGAAAGGGAAGAAATAAGAAGTCATTAATGGCTAGAAATCTTATGTCAACCTCCCTTTTTTCCCCTAAATGTGCCACTTAGGATCACTAAACAATCCTCTCAAGCACCTCCCATCTTTAATTTTTTCTTTGGTGTATCTGAGAAACCGTGTTGTCAGTAGCTAGAATGTCTCTTCTTGGCATGATGCATTTAATATTTTCCTTCAAGATTGACATGGATTATTTCTCTTTACATGCCCTACTAAAAGGATGCATGTATTCATATGGTTTATCCATGTTGTATTTAAGCATCAAATAGTGATTATGGGGAGCGAACAATGAAAGATGAGATCCTTTATAATTTCTAGCTACCAGTCGCTTGGACCCTCCCATGCTTATTGGTCATCCTTGTGCCACTTGTCCTTTACTGATTGGCCCTTTTACTCTATATTATTCCATGTGGTAGCCTTTCATTTATTACATCATGATTATCATGTTGCTAGACCAAGCTTAATTCAAACACTTGAACAATCCTAATTTACTCTATGTAGAGTAATTTAGGTTCTTTGATCTCTCTAACTTTAGACTTTCTCAGATCCTTTACTTATAAAGCCTTTTAAGTAAAGTACTTGGAGAAACCTGATTTACTCCATGTAGAGTAATTCAAGTTCTCTAAGCTTACTTCAGACTTATCCATATTGAAGTCTTCTCACTTTGTTATTTCCAAGCCTTAAGACTTTAGGCTTTTCAAACCCAATTACTTCCAACGACTAGTCACTTATCCTAATTTTGATTTCCATTGGCCCATTATTTCCTTTGTAAACTTTGTCTCAAGATTTTATTTAGAAGGAATTCCTTTAGCCTTTTCTTTTAGGTAAATATCTCAAAGGAATTTCTTTAGATAGTTTGTCTAAAGGAATTCCTTCAGAATTTTTGTTCAAAACTTCCTTCTTGCTCTCTTCCTTTAGAAATTATCTTTTGAACTTTTCAAAATGGACTTTCCTAAAGGGTGAGAGAACCTTCAAGCTTCTTGTATGTCCCCAAAAATGATCCTCCCAAAGGGAAAGATACTCTTTGGGAATTTTGAAATGGACTTCTGAAGGGTAACATACCCTTCAAGAAATTTGCAACTGTCCACTTGGAGAAGGAAAATCCCTTCAAATTTATGAAAGTGACCCTCAAAAAAGTTGATTAGTCTTTCAAAAATGTTGAAAATATCCCTTTTACCTAGAAATGCCGTTTATATTTTTGAAGTTTAGCTATGGGTTTTTTGAAAGACCCTTTAGAAAAGTGAAAAGGACATTTAATTTTTTAAAAAGACTTATCCCTTGAAGAACCTGAGAAGCACTATTTTTTGAGACGAAATCAGGTTTGCCAATCCCTTTTACTTATTTTAGGCTTTTGATTACTAATTTTTTTTGAAGTAATCAAGTAGTCCTCCTTAGAGAACCTGAAATACACTATCCATGAGTAATTCAGGTTCATAAACTTGAATTGCTTCTACTTATAAACATTTAGAAGTCAAACATTATTAAAAACCTGATTTGTGCTATGGCCCCCAAAAACTTGAAGCTATCACTACTGGGAAACCCAAAGTCCTCCCAAAGACTTACCATTTTCTTGCCTAAAAGCTCCTTTTTTTCATACTTAGGAAAATTTTAATATGTGGGCCAAAAATGGCCAATAGTTAGATCTATCTATATAAACAAATTCATTTCACCATTTATAAGAGAAGAAAAGAAAAATTAATATATGTTGTGCATCTACTTATCCACCATCTACTTGAAGAGAAATCTTAGGGTTTCATATTGTGTTGTGTGTGTGTGTGTCTGTGTGTGTGTGTGTGTATATATATATATATATATATATATATATATATATATATATATATACTATTTTTAACTTTTATCATATACTGATGCTTTACATCTTATAGGAACCCATCATGACTCAATCTCTCTGAGTGCATGCCTTAAGGGGTGCATTAGGAAAGGGTTGGGTAGAAATTTGGTGCTTCATAGGATTGTTGTCCCTTATTGCCACATTATTTCTAGTCCATTTAGCTCCTAAATATATATATATATATATATACTATTTTTAACTTTTATCATATATTGATGCTTTACATCTTATAGGAACCCATCATGACTCAATCTCTCTGAGTGCATGCCTTAAGGGGTGCATTAGGAAAGGGTTGGGTAGAAATTTGGTGCTTCATAGGATTGTTGTCCCTTATTGCCACATTATTTCTAGTCCATTTAGCTCCTAAAACCTTTCCCTAAGCTATTTCTCCTCCCTTTCACATTCTTCTAGTCTTTTCCTATTTTATCCTTCTTCTCCTTTCTTTACACCCTTTTTACCTATTTAGTACACTAGGTCGACCTAGTTGATAGTGTATTCTAGGGTCACTTTATCTCTTTTGACTTGTTTTTATTTTGGCTGACCGAACACAAAATTTAGGCATTAGCTCAAGAATGTACTAGGTTAACCCAGTTAACCTAGCATAGCTAACATGTCTGAATAATTTTTGGTTTAGATACTCCTATATATACAAGGTCATTTTAGTCACTTTAATAATATTCCATAAAGAATTATTATTCACTCACACTTCATCACAATATTCTCTTCCATCATTCTACTTGAGGAGCCTTAGCTTAGGTTTCTTATTTTGAGAATCTAGTATTGTGGATAGGTCTTAGATGCTTTGGCCTAAGAAAGTGATCCTTACGAACCACAACCTCTTGTAAAACCCCATTAGCCAAGGAATACATTGAATCATGATGGGTTCACATTTAGGTAAGTATATTCTAACTTTTTTCTCCTCTCTTTTAGTAGATAGAAGTAGCATAAATGCTAGCTCAAATAATATTAATCTTCATATTCTATGTATTAGGATGTTACTCATACTTACTTTATTTGAAGTTCCCTATACATATTTAATTGATTTGCATCTAACCCCTTACTTTGTGCCACAATATTTGGTGTGCATTAGAATAATTTTCTTTTCTTATTATTAGAATAGTTTACTTTCTTGTTTATTATATAAGTGAAAATCAAATCATAGGACTCTTTTAGGGATGTTTGTGATTATGTTAGACTGTAGGCTTTGGAACCATTCTTAGCATGATGTGTTGTGACAAATGATATAAGTGATCCCCTAATCATGTCTAGTGGATCCCCATATTTTTCATGCTCTCACTTAAGAAGTGTATACCCAATCAAAAGTGTTGGTGTGATTTATCTTATCCAATTCATGATTAATTCATTGTGAATCATATAATTCTGACTACATACATTCTAGTGAACCCTTTTGTGAATAAAATATTTGTTGGATTTGTTCACTTTTATTTCATTTATTTAATTAATTTGTCCTCATTTCTATCATATATTTTGATATACTAGTTTGATTATGTCAACCTAGTTTTATTTTTCTTTGTATACAAGAACAGGCAACTAGATCAACTAGATCAACCCTGTATAGGATTTCAACACTTTTCAAAATACCAGTTTAGGCTACTAGGTCAACTCGATCAACCTAGTGTATTTTTAGTTACTTTTTAGTAGTTTTGTACATCCTAATAGATTAGCTTAACCAAGTACATATTTTAGTTTCTAGACTTTTAGATCATCTTACTAGGTCAACCACCTCAACCTAGTACATTTTTAGACTTCCAGTCCAACCAACTAGGTCAAATAAGTCAAATTAGTGCATTTTTAGAACTTATTCAATAGATTTTTATATTTATTAATTAATTAGCTTGACCCAATTTACATGTTTTGGATCAATAATTTCTATCTCTAAACTATCAAGGTGAGTTTATATTCTTTTGTATCTCTATATTTTTGTACTTTATTTTCAAGTTTGTAACCTTCAAAATTGTCTTTGCATATCCAACTAGATCAACTTGATCGACCTAGTTTCTCTGTCTTGTTTTTTCCTTAAAATAACTAGGTTGACTTGGTTAACCTAGTAGGTTTTTGAGTCCCTATTTTCAATAGTGCTATCTCAAAACTCTCAACCTAGTTTTGTTTTTTGTGCATATAGTGTTTTCACTATACCTTATTTCAAAGTTAGAATTCACCTTATATGCTAATCAAATCTTTCATTTCAAAAATTTGCATGCTTAGAATAGTTCACATTTTCTAATTATGAGGTTTTTAATTAACTTCTTAGTTGTACTATTTCTATTTTATGCACATATGACTAAACCACTTAACATCAAAAAGCATTTTAACATTTGACTACCCAGGCCAACCTACTTAGATTTCATCACCATGGGGGAAGATGACTTGATACTCAAGCTAAGTATCAAGCATGGTTAAAGGTATATTTTGGCTAAGCACTTAACACTCTTATCACTGTAATGTGTGAAGTGAGGGGGTAGGCCCCAATACCAAGCATGTATCATTTCCACTGCAATCCCTTTCATCCTAAAATCACTTGAAACCATCCATAGATTACTATTTAGTTCCTTATTTATAGCAAAATTTCTATCATTTACAATCATTCTTAAATAATCTAACATTCTAGGTTATCCAATTAGTTAGCTTTAATTTCCACGTTATTTTCTTTCTCTTTACTCAATTATGTAAGCAAGAACTTGCACTAGCCAATATTTTTGCAAGATTTTTAATTTGTGTGCTATAATTAGATTGACTAACATCAATATAATTGATTTTTTATTTACTTTCAACATTCACTTTCTTGGATTAGCTATAAATTATCTTGTTCTATTTCCTATCTTACTACAAATCATTTATCTTTCCCTATGTATTGTACTAGGTCAATATGGTTGACCTAGTACTATATTATACCTTATTTTATACCCTTGTTCACTACACTAAGTTAACCTCATTGACCTAGCATACTCTATAGGTCTTAATTTTATACTAGGTCAATATAGTCGACCTAGTTCTATTTTTTGCTATCCTTGCCTATCAACCTAATTATCAATCTCTTTCATTTTCAATTCTATTCATTTCCTTTCAATTATAATTAGGTCTCCTATTAGAATAGTTTTGGACAATATTAATCCATTCAAATCCCCTATGGGATGTTCATTTCTCCCTTTCTTTTCTTCCCAAGAGAACCATCACTCTTGGGGTATCTCTTTTCTTCCTTCATCTTTAAATTATCACATGGTTCAAATAACACCTCAAGATGAAGTTGATGGATCCAATCCTTTTTACACCTATCAATAAACTTATCAAAATCTTCAAACCAATGTAAGAGTGATTGACACAAGTTTACTTAATAATCACACTAACAACAATTCTTCTAAAAATCCTCCTGCCAACACCAATTTGGGGAGTGCTCCTAATAACACCAACCCACCACTTGATACAACCCAACTATTAGCCCAATTGATTCAACAAATGAACATTATGAAAAACTCATATACTAATTAGATAATACAACTTCAAAAACACTTAATCATTGTGACTAATCAACCTCTAATCATGCATCCTCAAGCTAATCCTAACTACATTCCTCCACCTCTTAGAGATGTTTCAAGTAATGTTATTCCTCAACCAATAGTGAATAACACGATGCTTCAAACCATTCAAAATGAGCCTTTAGATCCCTTCATTGTAACTATTGACATTGGTAACATATCATCATCTATCAAATATGATGGGACTAAATATGCCACCTCATTTCTTAAAGCCTTTGGTAATCTTTACAAAGAATGGATCAAGACTAATACATTTGCCACTACTAAAATCTTTGTTAAAAATTTTATTGGTGATGTCTTATAATGGTATAATCAATTACCTCAACATTCTATTTGGCAACTTGAATATTTGGTCAATCCTTTAGTTAAATAATTTCAAAACAATGATCTTCCTAAAAATTGTCTTAGCCATTTCATAAATGTTAAGCAAACTCTTAACAAATTAGCTCATGACTTTATTAAAAGATGTAAATCCCTTGCTCATAAAGCGAATCATAATATGTCTAATGATAACTTATTTAAACTCTTTACCACCACTTTAACTCCTACTCTTTAATACAAGGTTTGAACCTTTGCTCCTTAAAATCTTACTGAATCTTTTGACCAAGCTAAAAGACAAGTTTTTATTATGAATCAATTCAAACCTAATTCCAAGCTTCTTAAAGGATCTTTCCAAACATCTAATGCTATCACTAATAACACTTCTCAAGCCAAATTAGGAGTTGCCAAAAATGATATTTCTTTACCATCTCACATACCTCTTTTGATACATCAAATGAGACAATTTTTACTGCCCTCTAAACCTTTCATATGTCCTAATGCTCCTCCTAAGTGGTATTATCCCAATCTCTTTTTTTGGTTTCATGCTGACATTATACATTTTCATGAATCTTGCAGAGGGATTTCTAAATGTTCTATTTCTTACATGCTTGGTGATTCATTCAATCATGAAACCATGATCAAACATCATCATCAAGAGTACACTAATGCTTCTCAAAAACTATAATCCTCTAAGGCTCCTACATCTAATAACCAAAAATATTCTTCCCATAATCAATAAAATTCTAAGGATGTTTGTATAATTAAAATCAATTATGATTAATACTTTAAGAACTCTCAATATGTCAATACAACTAAAGTTAACTATCATTATAAATGTTCCTATAAAGATCCTATTACCAAGCCTAATAAACCTTCTTTGGAGGAAGAATTTTTGAAAGATACCACCACCATCAATATTGAATCAAAATCACCTAAAGAACAACTTTCTCTTTTTTATCCTCTAACCACATCTATTCCTCCAAAGTCTAATGTGCCTTCTAAACCCTGTGACTTTTCTTCTAAATCTCATTGACATTTTCTTGAAGAACTTAACTCTATACCATGCAAGATTCCTTTTATGGAGTTGCTTCGTGCTTCACCTTATCATCATAAATTCTTTATGCAAAAAATCTAATAAATTAAAGATCCATCTTCCTTAGAGGAAGAACCACCTTATATTAATTCTCAACCAACTAACATTAACACCATATAATCTATGTGTTCTTATTCAAAACCTTCCATTGAATTCCTTGAAGAAGACATGATTAATGATGAAATACTCTTTCATGATGATGATCCACATCTCTTCTTCAAAATTGCCATTAATACCACCATCATTTTAAATGTTATTTTTGATGAATGTTATGGTATTAATGTAATCTCTTTATGGCTTCTACAATAACTTGGTTATAATAAAAGTCATCTTAAACAAACCCATCTTACTTATCATGGTTTTGACAAGACTAATCAAAAGCCACTTGGATGTACATGGCTTCCATTAACCATTGGTCCTAAGACCATTCAGACTAAACTCATGGTTTTTAACCTTCATTTATCTTATAACATACTCACTAGTCATCCATGGACTCATTGAATGAGGGCCATTACTTCTTTTGGCAGTCAATGCATTAAATTTATCCATAATGGAAAATGTTATAAGCATGAAGCTGATCCCAACCCATGGAGTATATAATTACCTAATATTAAATCACAATATCATATTCCTATGATCTCTAAAATTAATAATGCTCTTTTACTTTAGTTCATCAATATGAATCCTAATTTACAAGTCATTCTTGTAGATTTCGATGATGATGAGCCCAATGAATTAAATCATATTTGAAACACTACTAGATTACCTCCATATATTTTAGAATGGATTCCTCCTTTTCTTTTACCTAAGGATCATATTATTCCTCTCATGGATGAGATTACCTATTTTCCCCCTCCATGTAATGCTCAAGAGCCATCTTAACTTGAATATGTTTTTAATAGCAATGATTTTAGAATAGATAAATTATTTTATGATCCTCTTACCATGTCTCCTAGAACATTCAATAATATTGGGATTTCACCTTTTGAATATCCTCCTTAATCCCAAGCATGTAAAATTTATCCTACTATATTATCAAAAGACCTTATCCCAAATCCATGCTTTCAATCTAGATGTGTATACCATTTCTATAGCCAAACACTTAGAACCTGAGGGTTAGATGATTCATATTAATCCTCTTCTTATCAATTCTCCATGGGTGGTAGAAGAAATTACACCTTCCAAACCTCTGGAATCACCTTCACTTTATCTACCTCTTTTAGATCCTCTTAATGAATCTAGTCCATATACTCCTTCTACTCCTATAGTCATACTTGATGCCAAGGAAACCAATGTTTGTAAAATACATTCTGAATATGATCCTCATGGTAACCAAATTCTATATTTAGAATTAGATGTTGAGTATTGTGGTCCTCTTCCTCCTTTTCCTAGTGATGAAGCTATTCTTGAATTATTTTATGCCCAAAAAATACAACTCACCTAGTAACATCATAAACTTGGACATTTTAAAAGTAAAACTTCTCGCTTCAACAACTTTATTACTAGTATTGATCCTAAAACTAATCCAATTTCATCCTTACCCAATGTAGCATACCATATTCAAGATTGTAATTTTATGATTATTGAAGAAACAACTCATAGTGAATATGGTACTCCCTTGTGCCCTAGATCGATCATAGTTTCCAAATAACTTTCACCTTCTAAATAGGATAATTTCAGACTATTTTTTTATAAGTATCAAGAGGCATTTACCTAGTCTTAACAAGACATGCATCGAATTGAGCCTAGCATATTGGTTCATAACATCATTACCTATATTTATGCCAAATATATGTGTCCGAAGCAATGCAAATTTCCTCCCAAAGTTACCAACGTATGCCATAAGAAAATCATCAAACTACTTGATGATAAATTTATTAAACTTATGGATTATTTTGAATGGGTTTCCAATATTGTTCCTATTCATAAAAAGGTCACTATGATCATTTCTATTTACATTTATTTCCATAATATTAATCTTTCTTGTCTTAAAGATAACTTTCTTTTGCCTTCAATAGATGTTATTTTTGATTCCATGGCTGGATATGAAATGTTCTCTTATGGATGGCTTTTTGAGATACAATCAGACTCATATAGATTTAAAGGAGTAACATAAGACTTATTTCACCATAGAATGGGGTACCTATTGTTATGTAAAAGTGCCCTTTGGTGTCAAAAAAGTTAGGGCTACTTACCAACATGAAATGACTAATATCTTTCATGACCTCATCCATAAAATTATTAAAACATGTGTGGGTGATCTCATAACCAAATCCAAACATCTTAAAAACCACCTTTCTGATCTTGTCATCATCTTTGACCATCTCCTTAAATATAAAGTTTGACTTAATCCTTTCAAATGTGATTTTAGAGTTACATATGGAAAATTATTAGGATTCTTAGTCTCTCTCCATGGTATTAATGTTGATCTAACTAGGATTAATGTTATTACTAACATGCCCATTCTTCATTCTATTCATGATATTCATACCTATTTAGGCAAACTTGGGGAAATTAGATGATTCATTCCTGAGATGTCTTATTGAATTCACTCCATGAACTCCCTTCTTAAGAAAGGTTCAACCTTAGAATGGACAAATCCATGTAAAAAAACATTTGATAATATGAAAGAGTAATTCCTTCATCCACCTACACTTCATCTTCCTTCTAACGATAAACCTTTAATTATTTATACTTCTTCCACACCTAATTCAATTAGAACAATGCTTTACCAATAGGATGATACATGTAAAGAGTATGCCATCTACTATATTAGTCAAGGTCTCATTGATTATGAAACATGTTATACTAAAATTGATTGTGGTTGCCTCACTATCTATTTTTCCACTGAAAAGCTTTATTACTACATGAATTACCAAACCACCTATGTCATCATTCATTCTATCCCCTTAATCATTTATTTTTTAAAGCATTTCTTCCAAGAGATAGGAATAATAAGTGGATGGTTTTACTAATGGAAGCTGATCTTCACATTCTGACATAAAAAGCTATCATAGGGCAAGTCATAGATAACCAATTTGCCATAGCTCCTATTCTAGCCACTTCTTCCCTTTAAGATAACCTTCTATATGATAATATCCTTTAAATTAAAGGTCTTAATCAAGTAATTTCCCTTAAAGACTATTTTCATTGTTTTAATATCCATCTTCCCCTACCTCTAGTACTACTAAAGCAATGATAGTTATTAAGGAGATTCTTAAAATTAATGTTGACTTACATGAGGATACTTGGACCCTCCACTTTAATGGCACTAAATTGCTTAAAGGATCTAGGGTAGGTTGCATTCTCACTAGTCCTCTTGGCAAGATCATTCCTTTTATCTTTCCATTTTACATTTGATTTCACCAACAACATGGTTGAGTACAAAGCTCTTATCTTAGGTATGAGAGTTGCTCTTTATTTAGACATACAATACCTTCATACTTTCAATGATTCTCAACTCATTTTCTATCAAGTTAGTGGTAACTATCAGTGTAAAAGTTAAAACCTTATCATCTATCATCAAATTTTAATCAATCTTGCCAAGGATTTTGTCTCTTTTATAATTTAGCCTATTCTTAGAGATCAAAATTCCGCTATTGATTCTCTTGCCTCTTCAACATCTCTTTTTCATCCACATCAAGTTCTTTCTGATCTTTATTTTATCATATAAATAATCAAATCCCCATCATCTACTCACCCTTTTGATCCACTTATTTTCCACATCAAAGCTGTCACCATCTGATATTGCCCATGGTATTAATATATCATCCAATTTTTATAACATCAAACTTATCCTCTTGACTTAGATTCTTGTGAAAAGACACATATCCATAAACAAGATTTTAAGTACATATTTAGACATAACATCTTTTATTATCAAAATGTTGAAGGTACCTTTCTCTATTGTATCATGCAAGATGAGGTCCCTCCTCTAATTGAATAAACACATGGGGGAATTAATGGTAACCATTATAGAGAACATGATACAACTCACAAATGCCTATGTATGGGTTACTATTTCCCTACTTTATAAAAAGATGCTATTAAATATTCTAAAAAGTATAATCCTTATTAGCTTCACAATGATCTCATTCATTCACTACTAGCTAAACTTCAAGCCATTGAATCTCCTTTGCCATTTTACACATGGTGATTCAATATCATTGGTAAAATTCCTCATTCCTAATATGGACACATTTTTTTTATCACCACTATCAAATACTTTACTAAGTGGGTAGAAGCCATACCCCTTGTCAATGTTATCAATCCTACCATATCTAAATTCATTTTGAACCAAATAATTTATAATTTTGTCATTCTTTATACCATCATTCTTGATAATGGTGGTCATTTTAAAAATAAACATGTTAAACAACTTTGCACCAAATTTAAGATTAATCACAAATTTTCCACTCCTTATCATCCATAGTGCAATGGTTAGTTGAAGCTACTAATAACATTATCAATAAAATCCTTTAGATTAAAATTCATGAAACTCGCATGGATTGGCATATGCATATTTATTCCATACTTTGGGGCTATCAGACTATCATTCATACTACCACTGGGGCAACTCCATTTTTTTTAGTGTATAGTTCTAATGTGATTCTTCCTCTTGAAGTTAAGATTCCTTCTCTTTGAATATCTATTCATGGCATCATTCTCAATGAGGAATTTCATGAGGATACCTTCATGCTCTTGATCTACTTTATTAATATCATCTCTTTGCCTTAAAACACAATTGCTAATATAAGGCTCGTATTGCTTGACAACATAATAAATGTGTCAAAATCCACACATTTGATGTTGGTGATATTTTCCTTAAATTAGACTACACTGATGATAAAGAAGGCAAGTATGAAAAAAAATGGTGGGGCCCATGCTTATTTAAATATATTCTTGGTCTAAGTACCTATCACCTTCAAACTAATGAAGGCCATGTTTTTAAAGAACCCACTAATGCTCAATTCCTTAAAAAATACTTTTCCTAATCATTTCCTTCTTATTATAATTTATATCTATATCTATCTAATACTTTTTCTAGGTTACTTAAACATAGGACCCTCCCTCTATATTAGTTACCTCTTGTCCAAAAACATTTAGTCCTCCCTTTTTGGTCTTTTGGTTTCTTGATGTACCATAGACTTCCTTATTTTCTCACATTTTATCTTATTTTATCTATTTCTATTTGCTATTTTTGATTTAACACCCCATGGGTTGTTTTTTTGTGAGTTTTTTTCTAAGAGCAAAAATAGGACTCGACATCCCTCACAAAACCACCATATTTCATCCTATTTACTTTTCCCTTTTTGAATTTATAAATGTTGTTTTGGCATCCTTTGGGTTTATCTTTGTGAGATGCTTTATACAAAGACTCCCCCAAATTTTAATTTTTCTTCTTATCACCCTTGTGGGTATCTCTTTTATGAGTTACTTTTTAAGATCATGGATAATACCCAACCCTCATACAATACCATTCTTTTCTTTGTTCTTAAACTTTAGCTTTTGTTTCTTTTGCTAGATGGAATCTGAACAACAATTTATGTTAGCATGTTTTCTTCTATTTCCCTCTTTTTTATGATAAGGAACCACCTTTTATATCATTTTATCCCTTATTTTTACCCTTTTCACATTTTTTTTCAATCTAAAGCAATTAAAATTGTTTCATGTGTCATTCATCTCGATTTCCCCCTTTCTTTCACCTTCACATTGGATAAAACAAGGTCAAAGTCAAGATATCACTTTTATTTCACCATGATTTATGAGACTCTTAGACCCCATGCTCTTTGATGTTCTATCTTTTAGCAACCTTATCCCAAGTTTTCAAATGAAATTCATTTTCAGCACCCATGTTTATTTTTCCAAATCCATATGGAGGAGGAATAAGATCAAGCCATCAAAAGAAAGTTAAAATCTAAATCATTTAAAACAAAAGGAAATTATATTTAAAAGGTAACATACAAATCCAAAAAGTCAAATTCATGCCAAAATACATGATTACAACCACATATCCTATCTCCAATCAAATCTCAAACTCTATAGTCAGTGTCACATAGAGCTGAAGTATTTTGGGGTGTGGTAGGTTAGTAGAATCAAATAGGGGATTTTAAAAAATTCTATGGTGCTACCTAGTTTCTCATACAAGTACCCAATCGTAATAGTAGACCTATGGATCTATAATGGGTCTTTAATAATAGGGAACACATCATGGGGAGGTAGGTCCATCTTACTTTTCATGCATATAACCTTCATAGGATGATCTATATACTCCATTTGTTAACCTAAGACTTGTGTTTCTCATAAAATTTCTTCATAGTTCTTAAGGTTGAGAGTCCACTTATTTTGACAAACCAAATTTGAGTGTCTTGAATTCGATAAAGAGTTTTTCTACCTTATTTTTTCCTTCATTCTCCCCTCCACCCATTTAATTACCCCCCTTATAGCCAAATTATGATTCCAAATCTGTTTTCCCTCTTCTTTCAATTATTCCTTCTTCATTTCTTAAAAACATGCTAACACTACATTGTTTTAGTTTTATCTACCTTTAGTCATAAATAAAAATGTTTGAGGAACTTTGGATCATATTCTTCACTTAATTTTACATTTACTAGACTTACTTTACCTTCATTTTTCCATTTATCATGATTTTGCTATCTTGATGTTATGGACACTGAGTTCATACCCTTTTTCCATTATTGAGTGAGATGTGGATTATCACTGCTCACTCATCAATGTTGTTTTCCCTTTTATGCATCCCATTTTTCCATTGTTGAGTGATATTTGTATTTTTACTACTCACTCATCAATTTTGTTTTCCCTTTTATGCAACTTTTTCGATTGAGTGAGATGTGGATTGTTACTACTCACTTATCAATGTTTTTTACCATTTTGTTTTTATTTTTACCATTGATTTGTCTTAATTATCATTAATTTTTCAACATGTATCCTAGTTTGAATTGGTTATTTTACCTTTTATTACTTGAGGTTTATTTGTTTGAGTTTTTTGGTCTCTAGTAACCTTGGATTTTTAGTTCCCTGATTTACTCTTGTTTGACTTGGTCATTTGGTCTAACATACCACTATCACCCAGCTTACCAAATTTCCCAAATACATCCCATCCAAATAACACCAATTATCTTAGATTTTTTTTCATTTTTTTGTTTTTGTTCCTTAGTTTTGTGCTTCTAGGTTTGTCAAAAGCAATCTCTATGCCCTAAACAGTCAAAACTAAAAACATAACTGAAAACCATCTTATGATAAAAGGTAAGTCAAGCTACACATTAGTTTTAAATTTTAGTTATTTATTTATTTTAGATTAGTTTCCATTTTTATGATTTATTTTAAATTATTTTATGCTTTTTAAAATACTACAACTTTTTTAGCATCAACATTGTGTGTGTCCTTATGTTCCTTCTCGAATCACCATCTCTTGTTACACCTTAGTGATATGTGATGAGCTTCAAGTGGGACATATGTATACACATAATATTCTTAACTTTTGTCAAATACTAAGAATTTATATTTTGTAGTAACCCATCGTGACTCAATATCTTTGAGTGCATGCCTTAAGGGATGCATAGAGAAAGGGGTGGGCAGACCTTTGGTGCTTCACATGATTATTTTCCCTTATTGCCACATTATTCCCAATCCATTCAGCTCCTAAAACATTTTCCTAAGCTATTTATCCTCCCTTATACATTCATGTATTCTTTTCCTCTTTTTATCCTTCTTCTCTTTGCTTTACACCATTTTTACCTATTCAATACACTAGGTCGACCTGGTCGACCTAGTGTATTCTAGGGTCACTTTAGCTCTTTTGAATTTTTTGTATGTTGGATAACCTAACATAGACTTAAGCATTATCTTGAGAATGTACTAGGTCAAACTGATTGACCTCACATAGATGACATATTCAAAATATATTTAGGTGAGATAGTCCTATATATACAAGGTTATTTTGGTCACTTTAAGAATATGCAATAAAGAGTTATTATTCACTCATGCTTCATCATAATCTACTCTTCCACCATCCTACTTGAGGAGTCTTAGCTTAGGTTTCCCTTTTGGAGAATATAGTCTTGTGGATAGGTCTCAGATGTTTCAATCTAACAAAGTGATATTTATGAACCAAAATAACCTCTTGTGAATCCCTATTGGCCAAGGGAGAGATTGAATCATGATAGGTTCACATTTAGGTAGGTATATTTTAATTATGTTCTCCTCTCTTTTAGTATATAGAAGTAGTATAAGTGTTGGCTTAAATAATATTACTCTTCATATTCAATGTATTAGGGTGTTAATCATACTTGATTTATTTGAAATTCCCTATACATATTTAATTGATTTACATCTAACCCCTCACTTTGTGCTACAAGATTTGGTGTGCACTAGATTAGTTTACTTTTGTTGTTATTAGAATAGTTTACTTTCTTGTTTATTACATAAGTGAAAATCAAATCATATGACTCTTTTAGGGTTTCTATGTGATTGTGTTAGACTGTAGGCTTTGGAACCCTTCCTATAATGATGTGTTGTGACAAATGATACAAGTGATCCCCTAATCAGGTCTAGTAGATCCCCATATTGGTCATGCTCTTTCTTAACAAGTGTATAAACAATCAAAAGTTTAGGTGTGATCTATTTTATCCAATTTAGGATTAATTAATTATGAATCATGCAATTTTAATTGCATACACATACTTTATTTGGAGATATGGATCTTGTCTTATGGATAAGTCTTTTAGATGAATTAATAGGTTGTGTAACCTAGAGATGATGTTTCCTTGTCATCCTTACATATCACAACAACCTCTTATGAAACACCTTAGCCAAGGAAGTGATTGAGGCTTGACATATTCATCTTCAAAGGTAATTACTCATAACTTTGTTCCTCCTTTGTAATAGTAGATAGATATGTATTTTCACTTCTCTTCCATGCATTAGTATTCCATATACATTAACATTAGTATATGTCTTATATACATTTTTACTTTTAGTGTTTATTACCCCACCACTTTGTGCCACAAACTTTGCTGATCACTAAATTAGAGTTTTTATTTATTTTTTATTATTATAGTGAATATGAAAGCATAGGACCTAGTTAGGGTTATTGCATAGTTTTGATTGAATGGAGTCTTTATAACCCTCCGTAGTGATATTATTGTGGTAAAAGATCCCATGATTAGGTATATTGGATCCATATTGGTCATGAAATTGAATATCTAATGTATCAAAAATTAGAAGTGTAAGTAGGATTTATCTTCTTCAAGCTATGATTGATTTGTAGATATATTGCATTTCACATTGCATATATTTTGGTGAACCCAATGTGAATATAACCCTTGTAGGTTTTCTTTCACACATTTATTTTTATCATTTTTCTATATTTATTATACTTTGTCAACCTAGATGGTATAATTCCAACTTTTTTGCATAGTTTTAACACATAGTCATATAAAAATGACTATATTCTTTCTATGCAAGTCTTCATCAGATATAGGTTACTAGATTAGATAGGTCAATATATCACTATTCTTCAATCTTAGATAACAAAATATATCAAGTAGGTCAACTTAGTCTTTCAATTAGCATCAAAATCAATAAACTAAGTTGAGTAGGTCAACATAATCTTTTAGTCAACATTCATATCAAAAAACTAAGTCAAACAAGTCAACTTAGTCTTTTAATCAGTATATAGTTTAATAAATTATGTCAAACTGAATGACTTAGTCCTTTAGATAGTATACATATCAACAAACTAAGTTGTATAAGTTAACTTAGTCTCTCTGTTAGCTTCTAAATTAATAAACTAAGTCAAATAGATCAACTTAGTCATCTTATTTTACTTTAAGACATATGGCTTTTTAGAATTAGGTCAAACCAATTGACTTAGTTTGCATAATTTGAAAGTAGAATTCAAGGCACTTCAGTAGAAAATTTGAAATCCTAATAATCTTCTAACCCAACAAGGTTTCTCTCTTCTTCTCTCTATCAATTTAGTACTTCATTATAGTTTTATTTGGTGCAAGTTTGTAGTATTCAAAATTAAAATCCTATAGAAAATTAAGTTGACTTGGTTGACTCTATTATTCAAGACTCTCACTTTCACAAAACAATAGAGACTTAATCAACTATATTCTATAATATTTCATATAATGTCATCTAAACTAACTCTATATTATTCTAAATTTTGTAATTAATAATTATTGGATGTTAATTAATTCACATTTTCATTTTCAACTGCTTGCATGCTTAGAGTAGCTCACATAGTCTAATTAGGGGGTTTTCAAATTTCCACTTAGTTACACTATTTTTCTCTTTTTGCACACACTACCAAATCACACTATTCAAAATGTATTTAATATTGATCTTTCCAAGGACTTCCTACTTGGATTTCATCACCAAGGGGGAAACCAACTTAGTTTTTTGGTAAAGTATAAAAACGTGGTTAATGGTATATATTAGAAAAGCACCTAAGACCCTTATCATTGTGGGATTGTGAAGTGAGTGGGTAGGCCCCAATACCAAGCTAGTACTATTGTCAACATCGATCCATTTTATCTTGAACATTCTAAAACCATATATATATTGATTTATAATTCCCTATTGTAAGCCAGATTTCCTATCACACTTAAAATATCACTTTTTAATAATTTGATAACACAGAAGATAACCACTTAGTTATCATTTAATTTTTAGTTAAATACATTATCTATGATCATTATGAATTGTATTTGTATAAAGATTTCATTATCCAACATTGGTATAAGGTTTTGTGTTGTGTGCCCCAATTGGATCACTCACATTGATCCAATTATTTGTGTGTTTACTTCTATTTATTGCTTCAACTACATTGAAAAAACATTCCTTATTTTTAGCACATTATCATTATATTTGACACAATCTCTTAAAGACTATGTTTTTTCCTATCTACAATATAGAGTCAACCTTTATGACTATGTATCCCTTTTTCTAGTCAAGTAATAGTACTAAGTTAACCTCATCAACCCTATATCCTTCTTATCTTAGTTTCCTATCCTATACGCAGTATATAGTTGACCTGGTTCACCCTATACTATTTTTTATAAGTTACATTACTAAGTCAACCCATTCAAACCTATATCCTTATCAAGCTTAGTTTCATACCTTGTTTTGAATCTAAGTTGATCTGGTTGACACTATAATTTTATCTACTCCTTGGATTATAAAACACAATCAACCTAGTCAGCTTTTTATCCTTCCTATCCCTTTGCTTTTTCGTCAACTTTATATCCTCAATATTTCTCCCTCATTATGTACTTCCTATTTTTAGACAAGACTAAGTTTAATTCAATAGATATGATGATATTTTCCAACCCTAATAGGTTATCCCATAGTAAACTTGTGTTTCCTACCCTAGATGAAAGTAATGTGCATGTATCTGCTCGTACTACAAACTATGGTACCCCTACTCATTCCTCTTCAGTTTACAATCCTCTCTTCTCATTTTAATATCAAAATAAATTATAGTATACCCCAAAAAATCTCTTTTTCATTAATGAGTTTCCTCAACATCGATGAAAATAAACTTATAGTATCTACCATCTTATGAGAAGTGGTCAAACTAAGGATCCCCAATCACCTTCTCCCACATTCTCACATAGATTTGGGGAAACTAATTTATTTTCTTATCAACCTCTTCCCTCTCTTTTAACCCCTTCTCATACCATGACATCTTCCTTTTTTATTTCCTCAACCTACATGCCTATTATATCCACCAATATGGTAGGTTCTACATCTAGTGGGCCTCTTCCAAGACCTGCTCTTCTCAATTCTTCCACTAGTGCATCATTTTAAACTCATGGTAATCATGCCTCTAGTGTCACTTTTTATAATCCCTCTACTAGTACATCATTTTCCACATAAACAAATCATGTTACTAGTGCCTCACTTACTAACAATTCTTTTCAAACTATTACTAACACCCATAGTGGTACACAAGACACTACTACTAATTCTAATGCTTCACAACATCCCAATAATACCACTCAAAGCCATCAAATTTTATTACAAAATCTTAATAAAATTAATTATTTACAAGATAAAAATTCTAATCAAATGATGAAAATGCAAAATCATCTCATCCATCTTCAAAACCACCCTCAATAGGTTTCATAGGGAACACATAACCAAAATTCTCCCCACCTGTTCTTTAGGATTCCCATGGTAATATTATCCCTCAACCTCATCTTGTTAAAAAATCAATCAAGAACATTCAAAATTATCCACTTACACCTCAAATTATTAATATTGATATAGGAGGAATCACCCATACCATTACTTATAATGGTTTAACACCGATTATACTCTCCACTTACAAACATTTAGAAATCTATATAAAGACTGGGTCAAGTTAAATACTTTTGATGCTACCAAGATATTATGAAAAAATCTCATAGGCAATGCTTTATATTCGTACAACCAACTAAAATATCATTCCATCACTAGTTTGTAAGGTTTAGTTAATGCTCTAGTTTAAGAGTTTCAAACTAGTGATCTCCATGAAAATACCTTGGCCCATTTGATTAATTATAAGAAACTTGAGATCAAAACCATAAAATATTTCATCAAATGATGGAATAACTTATGTAAATTTTTTTAACATAATATGGTATATGATAACCTTTTTCATTTGTTAACCAAAGCTATCTACCCAAAGTTTGAATATCAAGTCTAGACTCTCTCACCATAAACTTTGGAAGAAACCATTGACCAAGAAAATCACCAAGATTTCCTCATACATCAATTTGAGTCATCCCAATCTTTTATGTGTACTTTCATATTAATCAAAAATAAAAATCATCATGTTACTACCAATGGTATCATTGATTCTTATGATACCATTCATACTATTCAAGTTATTATTCATAAATAAGCTCCAGAACAAGCTTGTTTTCCCAACCACATCATTAATCTTCATTTATATTCAAAAAATAACATTAACGTTCATAAACTTGTATCCTTAGTATAATTAAAAAATCATCTACCAAGGCCTCTTCCATGAGAATGTGATCCCAATCATCCCATGAAATCTTGGTATATGATCCCAATAAATTTTTTTGGTTTCTTGCTAGTTGGGGTCATTCTCATGAGACTTGTAGGCAAATTCATAATTTGGCTATGTATTTCCTTCTCAATCCCAATTTTGACCATGATTCTATCATTTGTAAATTTTAACAAGCCTACAATATTTCCTTCAAATCCCATGAAACATAAACCAAATGTTAAGCTTTGAACCAATCTAATGTTCATTTAGCCATCTATAAAGATCCTCTTCCAAATAACCAAGATAATCAAGATAATCCTACCACCTATACAAAGAATGTAAATAGTCTTATTGACCTAAATCGAGTAGAGAATTTGATCACTATGAATAATATACAAAGGGTGGTTTCCTTCATTAATCCTCATCCCATCCATACTCCTCACTTGTCTCACACTTTTCATGTTATCCAAGACTCTTCTCCAACTCACTTACCAAATTTAGGGAAAGAAGACCTTATATCTTTTGATGAAATAATTCCAATTCTTCCCTTAGATAAAACTTCACATACCATTTATACCAATCCTCCAACCTCTTTCCCCATCAAAAACAATATTCAAACTTCCATCAACACTTCTTCCAATCTATCTCAAACCAAACCTACATCAACTAAAAAGTCTTCTCAAGACAATAAACAAACTTGTCCTCCAATTAAAAATTCCACATCTTATCAACATAAATTCACATTCACTTTGAATCCTCCTTCTGATCACCTAATTAAACACTATGAACCTCTTTCCAATAAAAATATTATGGGTTATGATGAGTGGGATCCTATTATAAATATTACTAATCTCCCATCTTAAATCCCATTTCTCAAACTTATGTGAACCTCTCTACATCACCATAATAGTCTTATGAATCTCTTGTTTTAAATGAACATCCATCATCCTCCCCTAGAAGGACTTGAAGCCACCTTATCTAAATCACAAAGCATAATTCTACAATATTGAAAAGAGATGTCTATACATATTATTGAAACCATAGACACTTATCTTTCCATCAAATTCCACATTACTTCTATGATCCTAGATGAGATTCTACTTCATGTAGATGATCCTCTTATTTTTATTATTGTCCAAATTAGTGATATCCAAGTCAAACATGCATTGATTGATGAGGGTTTAGGCACTTATGTTTCCTCTCTCAATTTTATTGAAACCCTTGGATATTCTACATGCTTCCCTTATGTTTTGTGTGGCTCCCTATCACCATCCCACCTATCATTGTTTTTTTAAAGGTGACTATCTTAAACTTTACTTTATCCTATAACATTTTTCTTGGTAGGCTATGGACTCATCACATGAGATCAATTACCTCTTTTCCTTGACAATGTGTCAAATTTCCACATAATGGATCAATTTATAAGATTCAAGGTAACACTAACCCTAGGAATTTTGAGCAATTTTTAGACCATGGCATATACAAGATTCCAACACTTGAACCCTTATTGAGCATTTAATTTCATGAATCCCAGTAGTTTAAATTTCCTTTCAACTCCATCCAAGGTTACAATAGTAACCTCAAACTCATCAGGAATATACCACCTAACCTCCTGGATTCAGATGATGATGACCCTAATGAGATAAATCTCAAAATAAAAACCTCAAATCTCTCACCTCATCTAAATTCTCAGCTTCTCCCTTCTTTAAAACCTCATTCTCATCAACCACCTAGTGATGATATACTCATTATCTTAATTAAGACTCCACATTCCATTCATCACACAATATCAGATGATAAGGTCATCCCTACCAATGCCATTGATATTAATGCACCTAACTATGATGATGGCTATATCTTAAATGATCCATTTTTATGAGGTCTTGTTCAAACCTAAGATACTAAAATTATTTGTTATAATTCCTCTTTACTTAAATATTTTTGTATTTCTTCTAATATTCCATCCTATTTCATTCCTAATTTTAGCATTTTTCCTCTTGTTCATAGGGTAAATATGGTGCACACACCTCCAATTTCTAAAGATCCTCATAGAAGTATGATTATGAATCATGCTATGATTGGTCTTATCACTTTGATTGATAGCAAGACCCTTCTAGACAAATTATCCCTAAGATGCTTGTGACTACCTTTTAGCCTTCTATGTATCCTAACCCTCCCTCCTTAGAGCCAAATTTAGATCATATTCCTAATCCCTCTCTATTTAAGTCTCTTCTAGTTTTAGATCTTATTTTTCCTCTAATTGAGCCTTGCCTAGTCTCTCTACCAGCCCCACCTTCCCTTGGTGATGGTTTTCTTACTTTACCACATCTTGCTTTGTTACCTACTAAATATTTCGATCAACCATATTATGATATTCATAAAGTTGTCAGTCATTAGGCTAGAGATTTTTCATTAACCAACCTTCCTTGGATTTTATTTCCACTCCTTTTTTTAGTAACTTTTAAAGTTTACTAATAATAATAGTTATTGTTTCCATGGCATAGATAATCATTCATCCATGTATTATCATAAGTTATGGTGATATTTAGATACCTTACATCCCACCACTCCTTAGACTAAAAATAAGGCCATACCTCCCATAAAAGTATTATCTAGGTACCTTCACAAATATGGAGAGGTCTATTGTCTCTAGCACCAATGTGGTACTCATCAAACTGGTCATTTCTCCATCCTTCAATATCATCTCAAGGATCATATCATAACCATTATTTTACTTATTACCCTTCCTCCCATAGGTTACCCTCACAATAAGGTCTACCATATTCCCCCATGGATCTACCACCTATTATGCATTATCCACCTACCATTTCTCCAACCATGATTCCCTCGCATGTGGATCCTCCTTCCTTGATGTCCCCTTCTCCATCAATGACTCCTTCACCTGTGTCCCATTACCCACTAGTGACCCCTTCATCTCCTATAAAATCCATTCCCATTCCTTCTCCTAAGCATCCTCTATGCAATATCCCTCATAAGAAATATCCTTATAAAATCCCTACCTTTTCCATTGAGGAGATTCGACATAAAATATTCTCTCAATGTTTCCTGAAGATTGATGAGACTTTGGTTGTAGTCCAAGTTTAGCTTCATAGAGACTTATAGATGTTATGGATAATGTGTGTGGACAAATATATTAGTATTTATGAATGAAATCATGGTATTATTTCATTTATTTCTTAATTTGGATTGGATATGTGCTCCAACTTTACATTTATATATCTTATGTCATTTGACATTGTGTCAAATTTTTATCTATATTACATGATGACTTGTGTTTCACACTATATATTGCTTATGATATCATTATTTTACTTATGTTATCTTATGGATTATTTTTCATTATTACATACTTGTTATTCATGATTTATTTTTATATTCTTACCTTTTTCTCTTTCTTTATTGTTTGATATATTATCTCTATAAACATGAAAAATTGTTATTGTAACTTGGTTATAGAAACCTTGCTTCATTTAGACATTCCCTATTTATCATGTGATCAATTAACAAATAATTCATCTCATTATAATTTAATTTTACCATTCCATCTCATATCTCCTCTTATACCCATTGATTACCTTTCACAAACTAAGAATACACATGGTTGAGACTTGAGATAATATGTTGGTTCATAGTTAAACCTAAGTGTTCTAGTCAGTTATATATTTGGATACTTAGCTTCCTTTCATCAAATATTAAAGATTATTTGTGTGTATCACTTTATCTCTCATGATTGGCCATTTCAATTACATATTGAAGAGTAATATTAAAATCCATAAAAATTCAAAAGACAAATCATTTAACAAAAGATAATTATCTAAAAGGCAACATTCAAAATTTTCAAAAGTCAAATCATACTAAAAGATGTCAATCTAAGCACATCTCTTCTTTATAATAAAATATAAAACTCCAAATTTGGCCTCTTTATAGATTCAAGTTCCATTGGGGTGCATTAGGATAGTATATTAGAAAAGGATAATAAAAAAATATTTTAGTACTACCTACTTTCTCATGCAAGTACCCAATCTTCACAGTAGATCGACAACTCTATAAGGGATCCTAAATAACGAGGAACACATTATGGTAAGGTAGGTACATTTTAATTTTATTAATTAAAACAACCAACATTAATTTATCTTAGTACTACACTTATTTTCCTACATAGATTTGTGCCTATAGTGAATAAGTATACTTTGTATGTTGATGATCACTAGTCACTTAGTGTCTTTTCATGTCCTTAGTGTGCCTTATGTCTCCTAAGGTCTTGTAATAAAATGCCTATGTTATGATTATTAAATTACATTTTTCACTCTCTAAAACCCTAATATTTCCCCTTGATAAATGTTTTCTTAATTCACTAATCACTCCCTTCGGAATTCCATTTGTGAGTTACAATGTAAGACCTTGGGAAGGACCAAGCCTTCCTAAAAAATTAGCAAATTTTCACATTATCATCCCATTTTAACATATTACACCCTTTTGAAATTATTTCCACCTAATTATCATTCTCTTTTTTAGTTTTAGTGTCCTGACAAAATTTTCCTTATTGGTGTCCAAACAAAATTTTCTAGTACCCAAGTCTCAAAAAAAATTACATGTGTCAAATTTGAGATAAGATGTGATTGATTATGAGTTATACATCATTAACATGCTTCCCATATTTATTTAGTAAGTTTTATTCTTATGTCATTAATTTTTAACTTTTACCTTCTTATTTTATAATTGCATGTAAGAATATAACCATTATTCTTAAGTTTTTAATACTTCCCCACTTGAATTAGTATGATTAATTTAAGACGATTCTGCCAATTTTGTTCCTCTTATATACTTCCCAATGTGATTTAGTATGATATATTGACATAATTAATTTGTTTTTTCACCATTTTTATTTCACATGTTTTTCATTTTTATTACATTATTTTCATACTTCCCAACATGATTTAGTGTGATTTTACTTGTTTTAATTTCGTGCCAATCTCTTTCATGGTTTAGAAACATTTTATCCTCTTGTTTACCACTTTTTGGTTTATTATACTTAGTCACCTTTTGTTATTACACATTTTCCATCATGGAATAGTGTGTATTTAATTTGTTTATGATTACTTATACTTTTCCGAATCCTTTTCAACTATTTATTTTTAACCATGCATGTGTACTACATAATGCTAGAAAATAAAACACTTCACATATATTTCCTATAACACTTAAAAAAAAAATCAAAATACATGTGATAGAAAGAACTATATCCATGCATCCAAAATGACAACTAAAATATAACTCATGATATCAACATCCAATTGTCAAAATAATATATCTCTATATATCATGTGTTTTTATAAAAAACTGCATAGCTCTTGTTCTATGGTTGGGCTCTGCCTATCTCATGGCCTAGCCATGCTAGCCATAGATGTCTTAGATCATCCCCTCTACACAACACATTGTAATTAGGTGGTACACAATATTAAACCTACTACCTATCCCTATAGGTTGGCCACTTGGGCCTATACCTATCTTAACTAGATTATGGTATCCATGTTTGAGGCTCTTTCTTAAGCTAGGGCCTTCCAAGCCTGTGCATCTCCTACTCCCACCCCTAAAAGTGGATCAAATAAATTGACACATGTATGTAGATATCTCATGGACTCCCACACTAGTTTAAACTAGCCTACCTAATCTAGGGTAGATGGTACCATATGATCATCTAATGTGGTGGGGTTGTATGGTGTCAGCACTCCATCTAAAATGTCATGGTGTTATACCATGACTAAAGACCCCTATTTAGTATCCTCTATCATAAGGTTTGAAAAAAATAAAACCAAGATATATATTATATCACATATACATCTCAAAATCTATCTATCTATAATCATATATAATTAGTATTATATCTCAAAGACTAACAAATCCAATCTTTCTTACTTGTCTTAGTATCACCAACCATCATCTCCCTATCTACTCATCTACTGAGCATAGTCTCTCCATCCAACCATCCCTTGAGCACCTCATCTATGTGTCAAATCCCAATCATAAAAAATCTAGTATTTTTTAGCTATATATACATCAAGCCTCTCCTCAATGGTACCTCTATTGACCAACTCTTCCCTGGGTTAATTGTTGGGTCATCATGTGTAAGCACCCTCTATGTTTGATCTTATCGATGGCATATCTATCAGTGGTGAGTATGAGGTGGTAAATAATACTCTTTATTTTGTGCCTTAAATGGTACATATTATACCCCTACATCCACATCCATGACCTTTCTTCATTCAACTACTGGTTATCATGATTAACTAGTCTATGGTTTCATATGCCATGGTCTACTATGTGGTCTCCCAACTAGTGTTCTTCCTCATATCCCCATCATCTCTCTCACATGATATGCCAAAAAAATAGGCACTAATATAAGATAAACTAGATGTGGAATCCTAAACTATCCTAGCAAGTGTACCACTAGCTACAACTCTACCCACTAGGTATATTATCTTTTGATCTACTCTCAAGCTAGTCCTAGCATCACGTTCACCCAACTCAGCCAAATAATATCAATATGTGCATAGGGATACCATATTATCTCTCCTCATATGACTATCTATAATTATGGCATGGCCTATGTTACCTTATCATATTTCTATCTAGTAACCCAAGGTAACCTATCATTGACCACATGGGTCAACCCAACTAGCTGATACATTGGGAACCTCTAATATGTTTACCATCATATTTATTATTTGCTCATATATTTTTTTCTACTAAATTTTTTACAAACCATAAAATGTTTTAGAATATTGATGTCATAGATAATTTTTTAATTATTATATGTATATATTGATTTTTTTTCACTCTTTTTTTGGTAATTTCTACAAGTTCACCTAATGTTTCTCACATTGGACACCTTCACATTTCTCAAATCTCCTTATTTATCTATAACACTAAGGTAAGTAAAGGTATGTTTTTTCAAATTTTGTCCTTTCATTTATCTTATTTGATCCTTACCACACATTATTCATCTTCAACATTATGTATTACTATGTTATTTTATTGAAGCACCATCCCACATTGCACCTACATGACATGTAATGAGCTTAAAGTGGGTAGTATGTATACACATAATATTTTCAACCTTTATCAATTAATGATGCTATTTATCTTTTAATAAACCATTGAGTCTAAATTTATCTGAGTGCATGTCCTAAGGGGTACACTATGAAAGGGGTGGGCAGAATATTGATGCTTCATAGGATTATTGTCCCTTTTTAACACTTGATATCTACACACTTGTCTCCAAAAAACCATTACCCTAAGCATTGCCTCCTATTTTTCACCCTCCTCTATTATTTTACCACCTTCACTATCCATTTCCCTAACCCAAACCACTTTTTTGGTAGTTTACATGACTAAGCTAACCACCTCAAACTTGTATTGTTATTTACAAATCTTATTAGGAACAAGGTTATCCCATGGCCAACATAATTCATAACCTAGTTAGTTTTTGCCAATTTTAGTACTAGGTCAACTAGGTCAACCTTGTCAGCCTAAAGTTCTGGAAAGGTTTAGGGTTAGATCTACCTATATAAAAACATTCATTTATACATTTCTAAGAGAAGAGAAGAAGTAAGATATATTGTGCATATTCTTATCCACCATTATACTTGAGAATCAAGATTAGGGTTTCATACTTTATTTATAGATATAGATCTTATCTTATGGAGAAGTCTTTTAGATGCATCGATAGGTTGTCTATCCTATATCTTATTTATCCTTGTCATACTTATATACCAAAAAAACCTCTTGAGAAGCACCTTGACCAAGGGAGAGATTGAGGCTCAATAGGTTCATCATGAAAGGTAAGTATTCCTAACTTTGTTCCTCCTTTATAAGAGTAGATAGATATGCATTTACACTTCTCTTCCATGCATTAGTATTTTTTACACATTGACATGAGTATATGTCTTCTATTCATGTTTTATTTTAGTGTTTATTACCCCCCCAAACTTTATGCCATAAGCTTTGGTGATCGCTAGATTAGACATTTGCTTTACTTGTTATTAGTATTGTGAATATGAAAACATATGACCTAGTTAGGGTTATTACATAGTTTTTCTTGATTTGAGGCTTTGGAACCCTCCTTAGTGATATTATTCTTCTGTGATATCCCTTTACTAGGTCTAAAAAATATATATTGGTCATGACCCCAATTATCCAATGTATCCCCAATTGGAAGTATAATTAAGATTTATCTTCTCTGAGCTAGGATTGATTTATATATCTACTACTTTTACCATTGCATATAATTATAACTACAATTTGGAAAATAATTCTCTTTTTACCCTTTTATTTTTTCTAATGATTATAACCACCTTTGGGAAAATCATTATCTTTATACATTATTATGCCAATGATTACAAATGCATTTAGGTAATTCATCTTTTTTATCTACCCACATTATTTGAATATGACACCAATTATAACCAAATGTGTACAAATATATCTTTTCCACACCCTTTAATCTTTTGGTCCCATATTTTTCCTTCTTTTGAAAGATTGATTGCCAAACTTCTTTGTCAACTACTTCTTTTAGGGTGCACCCAGAGCTCATCCATCACCGTTTGGGGAATTAGGCATACATTACCTTTTAATTTTTTGATAATATTTTACTATACCTATAGCTTGAAACATCTTTACAAATAGGGGAAAATTATAGACACCTAATTCTAGCTATAACTAGATTTCAACTAGACTTAAGACTGATTCCTATCAAATGTTGAAAATTAAGCCTAACAATCACTGAACATCCTAATTTTATCTACACATCATTCATCAGCACTCAAAATCATGTTAATTCATCCCTATTTTGGATACTATCCCATATACAACAATAATCTCCCACAGATTCATCCCTAATCACCTTGTGACCTAACAACTAGCAATTTGGCCTATGGACCTATTAAGTGGGACACTTGATCAAAACTTGAAAGAGATAAAATGATAATCAAAATGATCTAAATAATTAAAAAATATTAAATGATTATTTTAAATATCCATTTGTAATTAATGAATATCTAAAAATGGAAATTCAAAAAATCAAAATATTAACCCTTTTCATCATTGCCTTTATGAATTGTCAACCTCTTTCAAAATATATTATTTTATATCCATTCCTAGTAATTTAAAATCATACATACATGGAAAATTTTAACTCAATTAGAGTTATCCTCTACTCATCTAGGGATATTTTGAACCCATTCCATGTTTAAACTAAACCTTAACTCACCTTGTGTGAGAGTTAACTTTTGAGGCTATAAATACAAGGCCACACCTATTGATATTTAAGATATTTTGATATAAATTTATTATGCCTAAATGTATTCAAATTTATCTTGGTTTAATGTTATAATTCTCAAATAGACACAAATAAACCTTGTAATTAATGTTATCATGCTAAATTCATAAGCCAAGTAACCAAGCCAAGGTGTTAAGGAAAGAAGGAGAAAAGAAATATTCATTTTCAAAGAATTATTGATGAAAAAATTGAGAAATCCATTTAAAAAATCTATTTAAATCTCCATGGAAAGTAAAATAGTGATTTATTTTGTGTTTTCATATGCATGCTTCTTACCTATTCTCTTCTTAGTGTCTAGGTTAGAGGTATTAGTATTTTAGTGTGTTATTTTGATTTGTTTTATTAGCTTAACACTATGATAACATCCCATCTACATATTAATTATTCATAAATAATATCCTTGATTGTGAGGATTACAAAGTAGCTCATTTACTAGAGCTAAATTTACTAGATGAAAAACTCATGGTCATTGTGAATATCCTTCAATTATATTAGAATTGATTATGTGGCTAGTATAACAAACATGTGAAACATAAAGAGTTTTATCTTGGTGATCTTTCCTCAAATAAAAATATAATAACACCACATCCAATAAAAATAAAAAGGTCAAGTTCAATCCTAATTGAATAAGACCTTATTTGATTTTTTCTAATTATGGATTTGGAGTTTACACATTAGCTACACTAGAATTAGATGAACTTGATTAACCAATGTAAAGAATACATCTCAAGCATTATTTATCTTGAGAGACATGAGGTATTTTCTATGAGTATCAATTAAACTTGTATTATAATATCACCTTCCTTAAACTATACCATATATCATTCCTCCCATACCTTACCTATTTGCTAAAGTTGTTTGCCCTCCCCTACCTACCTTTTTTTATCTTAGTTACAATCCATTGGTACTTTGGGAACCTTTAGTGATTTTAATAAGAAGTTTCAATAGTTGTTTTAGTCTTGTGATTCATTGAACACATTCTTTCAAAAGAGATAATATCTTTGAGCAGTATGATAGTAGTTTAGAAATTATATGCTTCATTGTTGTCAGATTATATTTTATTATTCATGCTACTTATTATAACTACCTTTTGGGAAATTAATATCATTGACGATTTCCATTATTTCTTATAGCCTAAGAGCAACTCATTTTTCCCACATTACTACATCATTGTTCCATACATTGCCTTTTTCCTATTTGTAAACTTGTTGGTACCTAGTCGGATCCTACTATAAGGTGTAATTGCATTGACTTGAGATCCTTTAGGACTATGTAGGTAGCACTAAATTTATATTAAGGTTAGCTTTTTCACCCCTATTCTAACACTCTCACCATTTTTTGAGAAATTTTAGACCACACTCTCACCATTTTGTGGGCAATTTAAGTAAATTATCTCAATGTTTTATAAGTTACATTTATATGCATTATGCATTTAAACTTGATGCATTTATGATCACTTTATTTCTCCCAATCTTGCCATTTTATGAGCAATTTAAGTCATGCTCTCACCATTTTGAAAACAATTTAAGCCTTGCTCTCACCATTTTATGAGATAGACAATTCTATGTCTCATAATTATCCATTGAGTTGAGAAGCCTATAAAAACCCAAAAACATGCAATCCTTCAACATTATGCCATTTAGATTGTATCCTTGCCACTCTACACATGCATCATCTAGTCAATAGGTATAACTGAAGCATTCTCATGGATTTTTTCATTACCATTTCTATTTTTCCATTCCATTTTATCATAGTATTTCATCTAATTATTGGGATAACTACATTTGGCCTAAAGTCCATGTTGTACCTTGTATCCATGGGACTATGTAAGAATCATCCAATTTCCTAGTACATTTGGAGTCAGCTCGACTAGTTTTGGTGATTGATTTTATTCACTATTATCTTAGATCATTCCTTCCTCTAGGCTTGTATCCAAAAATCTCTCATCAGTTTTCAAGTTATTTACTCTCTTGCTATTTTGAGAGTTATTTACACTCACTATTTTATGAGTTTTTTACACACTTACCATTTTATAAATCATAGTCCTTTTATGTTCTCACCATTTTTTGAGTCATATATATTTTATGATCTCTCTATTTTATGATATTATTCTCATTATCAGCCTTATATGTAGTAAGCATTATGAACCAAGTTCATGCGTGAGTTCTTATCTATTGTCTTTTAGTGTGGTTTTAGCCTAAATCAAACTCTCGTAGTTTCATGAGTTTTTTGTATTTGGCACTTTCATGATTGTGAGTGCCACCTTCTCTTTACTCTACACTTTTATCATTTTGTGGGCCCAATCCCACTTTATTCTCCAAGTAATTTATTTTTCTTATCACCATTTTAATCTATCTCATTATTTGTGAGAACTATATTTGGCCTAAAGCTCATGTTAGACCATGTGTCCATTGAACTATGTAGGCAACATCCACTTTCCTAGTGTATCTGGAATCATTTTAGCCACCCTTTCATATTATTATATTCACTTAAATATTATAATAGTGTTTTTCCCTATATCCTAGGGGTAATATTTTATGCCAAGCATAAAAATTATATTACACATTTACAAAATTTTAAATTAGTTGATCATTATTTTATTTTAACATAGGTTGTCCATTGCTTTTGCTTGAAATAATTTGTTTAGTGCATTGCTTTAGCTTACTTATTTGTTTCATGCACCTTCATATTTTATTTATTGTTTTATAGTTTTTCCTTTTACGTGTTGTGTCTAAGGAAAATTAGTTTACAATTGAGTCTTGCTCATAACTTGCTCTTGATTTGTTCACTTTTTGAAGTTAGTTTATGTTTTTACATTCCCCTTCTCCTTAGCTACCATAGGATTCTTATAATTTATTTGCATTTGAGTCTTGATCAACCATATATTGTACTTAAGTTGTGAATTTATGTTATTTCTCACACTTAGTTTATTGCATTACATTCACTTGGGATTTAATTATTCATATTTTACACCTAAGTGGTTTATATTTTACATTAAAATTGAGTTTTCCATGATTTGGATATATATTTTCATTATATTTATATATAACTATGATGCATAATATCACAATCTATATCAAAATTTGGCTAATGGATCTATCAAGTAATGAAATGGGAAATAATTTTCCTTGTTCACAACTAGCATATTCCAAACACCACCAAAATATAGAGTAATAAAATCATAAATGAATACTAATCATTGCTAGTTAAGATGTGCACATTCATACTAACAGGTAGCCCAAATTCATGTCTATCCTCTATGCCAACTTATTTTTAATCAATGAGTACAAATTCATTATATAATATCCCTTTACCAATTTTCCATAATGAGGCACATTATTTAGACCTTCACTTATCATATCTACCCTACTAGGTCAAAGTAAAATTATATCATGCTTGTATCTACCTTACTAGAGAATTTTCATAATGCTAATTATTATAACCACCTTTGGTAAAACCATTATTTTCAATCCATCTGCTCCACTGGGTAATTTTCACTATGCCAATGATTATAAGCACCTTTGGAAAAATCATTATTTCCAACCATCCTCTCTATAAGGCAAACTCTTTACCACCGATTATAAC
>JARHVA010004439.1:817500-867500 GCA_037957365.1 Torreya grandis
CAAACCAAGACTCTCATTGACCATGTGAGGCAACAACCACTCCCACCTTCGCCTTCCATAACCAATCCTCTAATGGAGTATAATTCAGAGACCGAACGAACTTCTACCCAATCGACCCCGACTCAGCCTCCCATTGTCCTTGAGGGGGACCAAGACTTCAAAAGGTTCTTTGACCTCAATGTCAAGGCCCTTTAACATTATCTCGCGTGAAGTCAAATGTGAGACTCCTTAGGCAACCCAATTTATGGGATGCCAACCTCTTTAGTTGAGACAACAATCATATAGACAGTATTTGTGGTCCAGCCCATAGACACCCAGGCCATCACCTCGACTAATAACCAGACCATGACTAATATTCTAAGTGTGGCTTCTCCTTCTATCTCTGGGCCCACTTCCATTGGGGTTTTGACCCCCCATCAACCACAAACTATTCAACAAAGTTCTACACCATATCAAAATCTAGTTGTCTCCATCCCGCCTACTCTTGCCCCCATCAACACTAGGGTGGCTACTCATCCTTTAGCTAATGTTGCCACAACCCAACCACCTCTAGTAACATCAAGCCTAGTCATGCCTTCTACCTTCATGACACAACCACCCCTAGCTTCGACATCTATCCCAATGGCTAGTTATCAATACATTGTGCCCATACAAGTGCAACTGACTACGTCACATGCCCCTTCTAGCACCTTCCAAGCACCTTACAACTTAGGGGGCCCCCCACCCACAAATCTATCAGCTGATCTAATCAAAATGCTGATGGAAAAAATGTCTAATCTTGATACCTCAGTTTTAGGCTCAAGAAACATCCTTTCATATGACCAAATTTGTAATGAACCCATCCATCCCTCCATCCCAATCCAACCGTATCCCAGTCAATGGGAACTTCCTAAGTTTACTCACTTCTAGAGTAAGGAAGACCCACAGTAGCACCTATGAGCATTCAGACATGCTTGTTACCTGATAGCACATGATGATGCATTACTGCTATGCACATTCCCCATGTCACTTTTTAGTACTGCCCTCGTTTGGTATAGCTCTCTCACCAGACACTCTCTTTTCACATTCACCCAACTGGCCCAACTTTTCCTTGACCACTTCTCAATTAATATCACCAAAAAGGTCTCCATCATAGATCTATACTCTATCAGATAGTTTGATGATGAATCCATAACTAATTTTGTTTCCCATTAGAGAGGCTTAATCAACTAGCTCTCCTTCTCTTTACCTCAACCCAAACTCATCAAACTCTTTTCCTAGGCGTGTGCCAAACATATTTCATCTACTCTCTGGGTCCAAACATTTCACACCTTTGACGAAGCTTTCATAATGGCTAAGAAGCTTGAACTACATTTTGTCGAGGAAAACAAAATCAAATTATAGAGTAAAAACCCCAACACCAAGTCCAATGACTCTTCCTCTAAATCTTCTTCTTCTAATTCCAAATCTAAGGCATCAACAAATGCTATAGTCATAAGACCATCATCTTCAACAATAACCAACCAATCTCAGCCTTCCACGTTAGACTACATCACCAAACAATTCTAGCAACGGTATGTGCAGTGTCAGTATACTCCACTAGGAAAATCTTATGCATCAGTGTTGGATAAAATTGTCAAATAGGGAGTCCTCAATCTCCCCCAAATTTGACCCCCCCTCAATTTGATCCCTCACATGCTATCCCTACATGGTATAGGGAGAATGACTTCTACAATTATCACCATGTCAAAGGCCATGACACAGCCAACTGTAAGACTCTCAAGAACATCCTTCAAGACATGCTAGATAAAGGTGACCTCATCTTGGACAACCCAAATGTTCCACCCAATCAAAGCATAGACATATTTAAACAACCCTTTCCTAACCATCCTCCTAGCCAAAATAATGTGTAGACCATGACTGATGACTCTCAAGAGCATAATATACATATAGTCAACATGGTCTCACCTCTCATGCCTGACCAACCTCTCTCACAATCTCAAGAGGTTAGTCAACCCATCAGTCCATCACACGTGGATGAACCCTCTTCTCCTGTTAGTTCTCCATTGACCTCTCTTATATTGGAGGATGCCTTGACCATGCCAGCACCACCAACCCTGCCTTCCTCCTTCTTGCTACCAATGGAGGACCCTAGCTTTCCTACTCCTCAACCACAAGTAAAAGGCACAATCATCCCTACCCTTTATCCTCTTGAGGAGCCACATTCTCCAGTTCCTTCTCTACCAAGAGAAGAACTTGTCTCTCCACCTTCTTCGACCAAAGATGATCTAATAATGACTCCCTCACACCTTAGGTCTGAGATCACCACACCTAATGGATTTTTGGCCCTGCAACCATCCACATCTTTTAAAGGACCAAAGCCTCATCCAACATCTTTCCAACCATTCTCTCAATTGGTGGAGAAACTAGGAGTTCTCTAATTGAGGAAATCGGAGCCTCAGGCATTATGGGAGTGACTCAAAGCTCCTCATCCTGCCCAACCTATCTCATCTCGTGCTGCTAACCCTCTTGTGACAAAATCCCCTAAAGCCTCCAACACGGACCCGACTTCTACTTCTAAACCTTCAAAACCTCAACCATCCACATTAGAACCTAAACCCTCATCCACCATATCAAAACTAATCAAATCCCTCGGAGTTCACCTCGTCACTAACCTCACTCACCTGCAAGTGAAGGTAGACTTGAACCTTGCCTCGCCCAATAGTGGTCTTAAAACCAAACCAAAGATGGCTGCTAAACCACGATGGAAAACTCCTCCTCCATCATCACCATCACCTTTGCCCTCCATTTTGGGCCCTCATCCTTCTACTATAATAAGAGTGCTCCCTACTCCAACCCCTAACCAAAACAAGTTACCTCCACTACTTCCTTTACCTACCACAAGCTGACCACCTCTAAAAACTTTGGCACCTTTTGCAAAGAAAGTGTCATCTATGCACTTGGCTGCACCACCAACCCAAAAGGTGGTACAGAAGCCTCCTTCAACACCTCCCAAGCAAAAGTCATTGACACCTCATGCATCAACAAGCACGGACCCTTTAGTGGGTTCATACACTTTGATATTGCACTAACTTTTGCAAACCTCTAGCATAACCCTTCTGCCTATTAAACCATTCCAACCACTCAGGTCAAAACCTTCCTGGTTTGATGATACTAAAATTTGTCTATATCATCTCACACTGGGACATGATACCGAGAATTGTTGTGCCCTCAAGGTTGTCATTCGCCAATACATAGAAAAAAACACCCTTCTCCTTGAGGATACTATCGACAGACCTCTAACACCTTCCTGTATCTCTCAAACCTCCTCACCCTCATCAACATCTCATCAACAGACTATGGTACCTTCACCTCTTTCACCCCCTCTCTTCAAAATTAATGCCATCCACATAACCACTAGGTCACAAAAGGATAAGGCAAAAGAAAAAGCTACTATTCCTTGGACCTACCCTTTTGTCAAGCCACCTCAACCACTAAAGCCCAAGATTTCCATCTTGGGTGCATCCCAACCCTCTTCTTCAGGGGCAATCCATGACTCTATGTTAAAATAGCTTCACCAAATGCCCATGAAGATGACCTTATATGACCTCATCCAAAGCTCACCCCAACATTGTCAAGCTCTAATCAGAGCCTTATAGGCAGCAGAGATCCAACTCAAAGACCCCTAACCACTCACTGCCCTAGTCCATTATTTATCCCCTATTGCCTCTATTACTTTCAGTGATTCTGAAATTCCTACCCCTAACTCAGAAGATCAGGATGCTGCTCTTTTCATCATAGCCTACATTGATCAAACCCACATTAAGCGAGTTATGATTGATGGGGGCACCAGCATTAATATCATTTCTACCCATGCCTTTGATTAATTGGCCCTCCCCAAGAATTCTGTATCAAAAACTGATGCAATCTTTTGATCCTGTAATGACACCACTGCTACCACCATTGGCACCATCATCCTCCATATTCGTGTCAACCCGTGCATAGTCCTGGAGCTCTTCTACATCATCGAGGGAGAGTTCTAATATAACATTTTGTTAGGATGACCTTGGATCTGTGCCATGGCTTGTGTTCCTTCTACACTGCACTGTTGTGTCAAATTTGAACATGATAGGAAAGTCCATGTCATTCCCACTAACCCATCCCCGTTCAAGACTTACAACATGACCTATTGACCAAATGACATTCTCATTCCTCTTAAGACACCAACCCAAACACCACCTCCATCTACAAAAGCTTCAACCAGTACGCAAATGGCAGTCACCCTCACATCACCTTCTCAAGCGACAACCAAAGACCCCATGGAAGATATCTTCCAAAGACTTTCACTTAGGGAGTAACGCTTACTTACCTTAGACATGTTCCAAACTCTGCAAGAGTATGGGAAACTTCATCACAGTCCAAGCTATGACCATCGGATCAGAATGGTCATCCCTTATGGTCCTCCTAACCTTTGAACCAATCTCATTTATGGGGGGCTGGATCGAGCTCCTACTTATGGGAATCCTCTCTCCTCACCTCAACCATTCACATCTAACTTCTCTTTTCTTAACAACCCCACCTTTGCTCATACCTATCTCTATAGGTGTGCATGGAAGGGTTTTGGCTTTGGGTGCTATGAACAAGGCTCCCATCAGCCCATCAAACCACTAAATGATGACAATGCCAAGAAATGATATGGTCTAGGTTTCCAAGAACCTACTGAGGCTTCTACAAACCTTTGTCTCAAACCCATCATAGACCAATCTCTACCAAGCTCACCTATTCTCCCATCTTCACCTATAGAGTCAGTGGTTTCCATCCCTCCTAGCTTTTTCAATACCTAAATGCCATTCACTTGGAACCCCTGACCTATCAACTAGGTGGGGTACCTAGGTCTCTCCTTCTTGTCTTCTCTCCACCTCATTCATCTAACCCATTAATCATCCACATTGGGTGTTAGACATTCTCCCTACCACAAAATGGCTAGGGGGAGTTTGAATTTATACCAACTATCAGACATAGACCAAACATTAACCAAACATTAACCAAGCATTGACCAAACATTAACCAACCAAGCATCAACCAACTCCTTAATCATCTTCACATCCAAACTTTAATCAACATGTGACCAATATGGAACGGAGTAAACAAGGCAAATTTGCTCCTAATTGGCTCAGACCTTACATCATCATGCACAGGTATGGATCAGGGACTTATCATCTATCTTCTCTCGAAGGCTGACCAAAACCTGAGCCTCTGAATGCCTTGCATCTGCAACCATTCTACTGTTAGTCGAGTATTCATTCACTTGAAATTTAACTTGAGCTCATCCCTTGAGCAATCCCTGTCATTTTAATCCTCATTCCTTTTAACCCTGTTCCCCTAAAACAAATTATATGTGACCCTTTTTATAAAATATGGATGCTTTGTCCTAATAAAAGGGAACCCTTGACCTTCTATAGTCTTGTCCATGACTAAAAATTCTGTCAAAAATAAATTGATGTCAAAATATCAAAATGTCATAAATTCTAAAGGTAGACTGCTCCCTCGAAGGATAGTTGTATCATCATTTATGTAGCTAATAGATTGCTCCCTCGAAGGATAGCTATTCAAAGCCCTCAAAATATATATAAAGCAAAAATATAGACCACTCCCTTGAAGGATGGCTATGACTAAAATATTGCTACACATAGCACTCTCTCAGAAGCTTCCCACATCACTCAGCTTCAAAAATGACCACAAAACAAAATGACACCCTTATCTAGACTTCCCGCATTGATCAGTCTCCCCCCCCAAAAAAAAGGGGGTCATGGACTTGGCTTGTAGTCGTCTCAGGGTCTCCTATAAAAAGGGGCAAAGTTATCCATACTAAAAAGGGTTACCCTCTCCTCACATATCACATCACCTACTCAAGGGACTTCGAGCTCATTTTAATGTCAAAGTGATTCACTTACTTCTCTAACACAACCAATGGTCAATGACGTAATGCATGAATGGGGCTTTTGTTTCTAAAAACCCCCTACCTATGCTATCATTATGGTTCTTGTCAATGAAAGGGCACAATGCATTTCACTTCCTTCACACCTTTGGTCACATTCAACCAAATCATTTGCCAACCAAACCAACCAAACCATTTCTCAGACCACTAACGTTCTCATCGCCTATTCACACTAGTTTCTATGGACACCAATACACATGGAAACTATCGACCACATAATTTATGTCAAGTATAAATCATTACTTGCTGAAGCATAAACAGACTCATTTCATTTTTAGCATACATCCATCACCTAAAATGGACAATTGCTAGGGATGAAATACCCTGACCAATGTTACAAAATACACCGTTACACCATATGGAAAAGTCTATAACATCATCTTACCCCTCATCATTTCAATCATGTACCATCAGACATATGGGACGTGCTAAATCATTCTCATGACCACACCAACCACATCAACCACTTTGACCCTCTTCCTCCCTTTTTGGGAGAACTACATTGGCCTAACATCTTTAAAATAGGGGCTATATAGGTAGCACTTAGTTGACATGGGGTCTTCTGAGGTTAGCTCGGCCATTCCTTTATCACATGTCATTCCTTTGTCCATCCTCGACTAATGACCTTGGAGATCGTGACTATCTCCTCAGACCATGACCACTTCCAAGACAACTTTGCCTTGGTTATTTTTGCCCTTGCTACCTCACAACTAGTTAGCAAATTGTCCATGACCCCCACAAGTATTAGATTGTGCTCCAGTTGATCCCCACTACTTGTGGCCTTTTTCATGTTTTCCAAGAGCACTTTTTGAGCCTAAGATACTTGAAACATGATGACCATTGGAGCTATAGCTTACATTGTTTAACCTAATCAGCTACGACTAAATGCTGGGGCCTGATTATTTTAATTTTAGCACTCCTTGACCTTTGACCATGACAATTTGACCTACCTATCACGTGGTGTGGCATACACGCACTCCTACCCTTTATAGCATTCACACCCTAACCTTCACCCTTTCCATCCACTCTCTGTCAAATCGACACTTGATCTCAGGTTCCCTTCCCTCGACTCCCACTTTGAGTGGGGAACACCTCATCCCATACCTGGGGCAACCAACTCCTATTTTTGTCTTGCAATTCATCAAGAACAACCAACAAGACAAAAAGGGGAAAATGTAGACACCAAAATCGTGTCTATCCCTTAGTCATCCTCCCCTTTGGTCTCCTTGGTCCACCCCCTAAACATTCCTAACCTACACACTTATTAATTTAAAATAAATTAACTATTTTAAATTAATAACCCCCTTAACACATCACCCATGCCTCCCTCACCCCATGCCAAATCTTAATTACTTAAACCCCATTTCATCCCTCCCACTAACCTCTCGCACTCATTTAATCTGCCTTGGACCGTTTTACAATGATATTTAGACCTAAAAGTTGGAAGAATGGGCAAAAAGGATAAAAATAGCCTCTTTTCCCATTCTTCAGCCACTGATGTCAGTCATTATTCAGCCAATGTCAGCGGTTTTGCCGGCATTAGTTCCTTTAAGAATACATTTTTCCTTCTGTTGCTGGCCCTCCCCCCGCAAACATGAATTCTCTTACTCCAGACTTCAAGCTCCCTCACTCTTCAACTTCTTGTAAGTATCAACGTTTCAATAGCACTCTCTAGGCTTAGAGGTTCTACACCAGTTATTCCACACCAGATTGAAGGTTACACGACATCTCCAGCATCAGCCACAATGGAAATAGACCACCTGCATCTCTGCCTCTCCACCCACAGCTAAGTATTTGTACTAGTTTTATTTTAGTATCTTTTTAAATACATTAGCAATCAGTTTACTACACATTTCCAAGCATTCTTGACACAACCCAGTCTGTTCTTCTCAGAGAGGCTGAAAAGCCTTCTCTCACCCTTATCTCTCTTTTTAACCCTGTCATCCATTCAGTCCCTTTTTAGCCACACTCTCTGTCCTATTGACCTAGAACCAACCACTAAAACTCCCACAGACATGCCAAACCACTTTGCTGACCACAAACAGCCTTGAAACTCCTCCAAAGCCTTATTGCCCTGACCGACACCAGCCACCAAGCCCATTGCCCCTACCGACGTCGGTAGACTAACCGACGCCAGAGACCTTAACCAATCGACGCTAGTAGAACCACTGACATCAACGATTATGGAAGACAGATTGCCACATACAGGTATGCATTTATTTCTATTTCTTTTGTTCAGTCTTTTATCATTTCCTTTTCCAGAAACATTCTATTCTTTATCAATCAGTGGACTATCATCCTTCCAGGAAGTCTTTGCACTTCTGGGATCAAGCATTGCTTCACAGTCCACTCACCTATCTATCTAACAATTTTCTTGTTTAAGTCCCTCCTATCTATAGGTGTCATCCTCCACAGCCAAAGAGGAGTCCCTACAATGTCTGGATATGGTGTGCAGACCTCATCCGGGTATCATCTAACCCTTGACCAATACTTTATTTTCTTATTTCTTTTGAATGTGGAAAAGCAAAAATAGTTAGAAACAATATATATGTACATATATATATATGTATGTATATGTATATGTATATATATGTATATGTATATATATATACATACACACACACACATATATATATGTATATATATACATAGATATACATACATATATATGTATATATACATATATATATATACACATATATATGTATATGTATATGTATATATATATACATATGTATGTATGTATGTATGTACATACATATATATGTGTATATATATATATACATATATATATTTATATATATACATATATATATACATGTATGTATATATACATATGTATATATATACATATATATATATGTATGTACATATATATATATATATATGTATGTACATATATATATATATATGTATGTACATATATATATGTATATACATATACATATATATATGTACATACATATATATATATATATACATATATATATATATACATACATATATATATATGTATATATATATATACATATATATATATATATATATACATATATATATACATATATATATATATATATATATATATTACTAATAACTTTCAAGAATCAATATTAGGATTATCATACAGTTTAGTAAACTATTTTAGACATTAAAAGTTTAAGCATGGCTAATACATTTGATACTTATACTAATATGGGTTACATTCCTTTGTATACATCATTCAATACAAATTTTATACCACCATTTACTATGGGGGAAAACCAAGGGATTTAACAAATAAATGTGAAAATTCTTACTCAGTCATTTGAGACACCATCTTTGGTTAACACACATTCAATTCCTAATGTGTAATCTCTTATGAAAATTTTTCTAGCTCTAAAAACTAAGATGTTTTAAATGGAAAAAAATGATTTGAAACTTAATCAATCTCTTGATTATTAGACTCTAGTGGATACTCAGTTCACAAAACATATTTCAACATATCCTATACCAATGGTTTTTTTAGCACCTAAGCTAACATTATATGATGTGACCCAAATTAACACTTGAGATAATTTCGTGCAACAAGATTAGAATATGTATGTAACAATCAATTATTTACCAAGTTATTTATGATAAGTATAAAAGAGTATGCTTTAATATGTTTCTATGATTTACCACATCATTTAGTACATGTATTCAATCCTTTGGTAGATATGTTTATTTCACATCTTTCAATCAATATTAGTGAAAATATATCATATGCCCATAGTGTACAAATCAAATAAATATCTAATGAGCCCATCACATAATATGTATTAAGGTATAATACCATGCTCTCTAAGATAAAAAATATAAAGTCATACAAATAATTATAATATATATTGAAATGTAGCTTACTTCCACCTCTACATGAATATATTATGTTTATGAAGTTTATCTAATTCATGGATTTGTGTCACATAGTAAAGGAAATAGAGTTAAAATTATTAGCAATCTACAAGTTAAATTAAGTAGACAACCTTTTTTCTAATTATCTTGCAAAAAATATCAGTAATCCAACATATAAGGTGAGGCCAAATGATCATACAAGTGATAAAAAAGCAACAATGAATAAAATTTTAGAACCTACTTCACATATTTTATTATTAGCTCCTCCAATGAGATAGTTTACCAACTTACGAGAAGATCTATATAAAGTATTAAAAAAGTTATCAAAATGCAACCTCATATTTTTCCCTCCCATTAAATGGGTTGATATGAGTAAGCTTATTCCAAAAATATTTGATTAGAATACATTTGTGAGTTTTATAGAGCACTAGGGCATACTATAAATAGATGCATTAGTTTAGGGAATAAGATTCAAGACTTGATTGATGAGAACATAATGGATGTGGGTATATCTATTGATAGTTCCAAAACACAACCAAGTGAGAGTAGAAACATAAAAATATTAATTGATCTATTTAATAAGCACACAACTCTAAAATTAATTTATACATCAATAGTTCATTATATAAAGAATTCAAACCCTCCACAATTATTTTTATCATTCTCATACAAAGGCACAACATCCTCTAAATGGTATTATTGGTACCTATCATACTTTAGTTCCATTTAGACCAATCATCACATTTATAGAGCATGAAAAAATCAATAATGATTCAAATTTACCCTATTTGTTCATTAAATTTTATATTCATCATCACCTTATATAAAGTGTCATGGTTGATAATGATTCAAGTGTAAACATTTTTACTATAACACTTATCTATCATATTGGATATAAAAATAAGGATCTAATTAATACAACAATAGTCATTAAGGGATTAAATGGCAAAATTCAAAGTTTTATTGGTGAGATTACGTTACCACTCTAGGTTGGTTTAATACATGTGGCCACCAATTTTATAGTAGTACATAGTGTGGGAGTTTTTGATATGTTATTGGGGTGTCCTTATATTTAGTAACTTCACATAGTTCCCTCCATAGTACACATATGTTTGAAATATATCTATTTTAATGAGGTCATTAAAATTCATGTTATTCCATATTAATACTCCCTCTAAATAAGATCATTGATTATACTTATCCAAATTTTGTTCAACAAACTCAAAAGGTACAACATACTTAGAATATTCATAAATAAGTGGCTAGTCTTTGAATGGGACCTTTCCTTGAAAATTACCTTACTCAGAGATTTGTCACATATTATAGAAATCCATTTTATAAACCAACATGTACTAATTTGATATTACAAAACATAAGGGTGTTATATAAAGATCACTAAAACATAAATATTACATTGTAAGATAAGTTCATAAGAGTCTTAGAGTTCACACTACCATAACATACACAACATGTTATATATCATCACCATGAAAATGGAAATTATGGTAAAAAAATTAGATTAGTTTTTAGATTTTGAGTTGACAAAAAATCATTCATAGTGGCCTGACACTTTACATTCATAAGAGATCATCCTTCTTATGCTAGATACATGACCTATTGATTATGAGTTTCGTACAGGACTCATTGGTTAGTATGTTTATCCTTTTTAGATTTATATATTAGAAAATACAAAATAAAATCCATAAAATTAAAAAATTAGGACCTATGCATGATATTTGTAGTTCATTTTCATTAGTTTATTTGGGATTAGTATACTATATCTATTTTATATAAAAAAATGTTTCACAAGTGTACTTGATTGAGTTTCATAATATATGGGTTGTTATCCCCAGATGGAATTTTAGGTGGTGATATTATTCTAGACCTAAAAACTTAATAGAGATAACAACTCTATATTCTAGAAAACCATGCACTATGCTCTTGTTTAATTCCAATGGACTTATCCCAATGAATAGAGGCTATATTTTACTCAAATCCAAAGCACTTAAATGCCTTATACAACTTATGTGGATAAAAAAAAGTTGATTTTGGTCATATTCTAATTTGGGTTTATCACTCTACAACTATCCTTGTCATTCCTATTACAAATATAATACATTGTGCAAAATATTTACATTTTTTCCACTTACTTTCATATTGATATCTTACTAGATACTTATGTTTTTGAATATATGCATGTTACCAATTTATTATGTTGATCAACTACACTTATTCATACATGATTTTCATGTTTGATTTTATGTTTCATGTATTGTGTGTATTCACTTTTTGGATTATGGACATTTAAACATGTCATTTTTTATAGCTCTAAACCTATTAGATGTTTAGATGTGTGTGAGTGACATTTGAATATGCCCCTTGTATGTGAACCCTTATCCTTCTTTCTTATTTGTGTATTTTTGTGTGTGATTATTTATGTATGCATCATAAAAATGAATCTTGTTTGATTATCTTATTAATTTATGATTCCATTATCAATATCATGCATCTCCCCAGACTTTTGATGCCATGATCCACATTAGGCATTTTATTCCTCAAGTTATGCTACTTAGTTTCATAGTAATCAATATATGATCATTTGTTCACTTTATTCCTAATTATTAACATATATCTAGACATGACACTATGTATGATTTGTTATATATGTATCTTATGTTACTATATTTCTAAGTTTATCTATGATGATTCTATGTTCTCTAATTTTATCACTACAACTTATATTTCAAACTTTTTTCAACAAATCACTTGTATACATTATTAATTTCAGTAAAATTATTTCTTAGGATTCACAACTCACCTCAAAATATGAGATATAGATGGTGGATTTTCCTAGACACTAATTTTTAACAACCTATTACAAAAATATGAAAATACAAAATTTTCTAACTTGATCATATTTTACTTTCAATTCATACATAGGAAGTAGTTTCAAATAAAAATGCTCCCTTTAAATAGGGGTATAGGCTAACCATGTCCAAACAAAATGCTATCATCCCAATAGTGATTTTTTTCCTAAAAATTATGGTTGTTAGAGGGCATTTTGCAACATGTATCTAAGATCATTTTAGATGAATATTTTGTTTTATCTTTGATTTTTATCAAAATGGGGGCATCATGCATGATGTGTTCTATGTTAAGTATATAAAATTTTCCTCAGAAAATCACTTAATATTACTTAGTTAAAGGATCAAAATTCTTAGATATTAGTTTAGGAGTATGTGTATTGCAAATTACCACCTCCTTAATCAAATTTTCACTAGTTTCATATAATGAATGATAACTCACATTGTTCTCTATGCAATATATGGCAAACTTAGATCAAGCCTTGTTTATACTAGTTTTGGTTTAGTTTTGAATCTTATTCCATCTCAAATGGTTTATTCACCATTTTTCACCATAAATTATCTATTAGAATTCATATAGGGAATTTAAGTTGTTAAGATCCACATTTATAATAATTAAAAATGTGCATAATATAATTTAGATCAACACAACATAATATATATTTGTGATCCAAGACACCCAAATATTTAATCTATTCAAAAATATAATAATACCTTTATGGTAGAAAAACACCTTAAAATACTCCTTTAGGAAGGAATAATTTCATGATTTTACTTTAAGTGGGATAACCTATAATATCCTTCTATTGAATAGAAGAATCAACACTTGATTTATTAATATCCTTTATAATGATATTCATCTCTTTTATATAGGCAACTACTTAAATAAAAATAGATGGGTAACCTCTTAATCCCAATGTAGGATATGTTGATGTTGTTTTTATGCACATTATAAATTTAAATGTGGTAACCTCTAACATTTTAGGATCTTTATGGAGATAAACTCCACTCCAAGGCACACATTGTAGGTATGGGTTGAACAAGTAGGTGGTATAATTGTAGGTTTAGCATGTAGGTTGTTAATTGGGTGTGAATGGATGTGTGAAACCTAAAACAAAGTTAAAAACTAGTTGAGTTGAACAAATTTATTTTATTATAAAGTGGGTAGATCTTAAAAAACTCAAAAAATGGGTAAAAAGGTAGATCAAGAAATAAAGTTTTGTGATCTTAAGAAGGATTAATTCTAGACTAGTCTCTTTGTGGACAAGTGTTTAAAATTAGTGATTGTAGCTAGCAACTATTGCACACACATATGCAAGCACAATCAAGGATAAAAATGAAAAGATGATATATAAAACCTAGAGATATCAACTAAAGGTTGATCATTTTTAGAGTTTATATTGTATACCCTTATTTATAAGATTATAGCTTGTATTAAAAAGGTATCTAAGGTAGATATTACTCACTCCTACAAAATTATATCATGGGAGACACTTATACACACTCAAATAAAATGAAACAATCAACCTAATTTCATAAAATTAATGATAATTTCTATCCTTGTAATAGCTATAACACATATTATACTATCATACACCAATAAAAAAAATAAGGAATTCTCTATAGATTTTACACACTTTGAATTATTAAAACAACCAACCAAGAAAATAATCACAATAATTACACATAATTGAATGAAAAAGACATCAACACAATTACATGATAATCAAAATATTTATTCATGAATTGATAAAATTTCCAATCAAAATCCTCTCCCTTTAAAAATGAGAGGATTAAAATATAAATATATTTGGTGAGGGGTCACCTCATCCTCCAAATCCATGTAAAAATCTAAAATTACATGCTAATGACAGTTAGAATGAAAATTATAATTGATGTAAATTCTGCATTCATATTTAAACTAGGGAAAACTAAGTCTTTGAAATAAGACTCACTCTTAAAAAACCATGCAATGTGTGCATGTTTAAAAGACTATTTAATCAAATATTACATGTATTAGTTACATTATCAATTTACATGCAAAAGAAATATTAAAATAACCATAGAAGATTAAGGTTTACTAGATGTTGGATCATGAATGGTTGAATTGATAGTCATAGGAGGGACACCACTAGAAGGTGGAATAGAATTAGATGACCTATCCATAGGTTATTTATTCACTTCCATTTCCTATTAATTCTTATATTTGATTATGTATTGTAACTTTATTATATCCATGTTCAAAAGAGAGTGCCTATGTACCCTAGTGACTTGTGCCAGTAAGTGTGCATGTTCAGTCTTAGTGGCTATAAAATCCACCCAAAATATATCTACCTCTATAATCTTTTTCTTGGTAAGTCCTAGTTCTTATTTAATTTAATCTAATGTTCACCCTTGAAGGATTTTCTTACAATTAGTAGATGCTTACTAAAGTAGTTGGTCAAAATTATCCCTACTTATTAACTTACCCATGGGGTCAAGAGCTTGGGATAACTTTAACTCATCTTAAATTTGTCCTAATGACATCAAAAGTCTAAGAGTGTTGTCTTCTTCTAGTGGTGTTATCAAATACAAATGGCCAAAGTCCTTATTGGCGGCATATAATACAATAAAATTGAGTTTATTATCATATTCTTTTAAATAATTAAATAATTTATAAGTTTTAACAAGTGAGGGGATAATTTTTCTCTCATTGAACCAATATTTTCTAGAATATTATATAATCTAAAAGTTATATTTTTAACATCACCTTCAATCACTCCAAGAACTTGTACTATTTAATGTTGCTCTTATAATTGATCTAGTTCCTATTATATCTTTTGCTTAGCTTTTTCAGTGCCCTTATGAAGTTTTAACAAGGCCTCCATATTTTCCTAAAGGTAGGCTTTGAAATCCTTATTGTGTGGATACTGTCCAAGTATCCTATTCTTTCTCTTTAAAAGTGATAAAACATCTTGCCTCTCTTCTATAACCAAGCCTCTATCAGATACATCCTTTATTTTCCTCTTTATGACCTTTTAGATAGTTGTTGATTTGTCAAAAATGGAGCTAATAGTTAGGAGCTCAGTTATTATCAAATTGGGTCTCTGGGAAGCTTGGGCCTCCAAGTCTACAGCCCACTATGGGATTACCAACTATGTATAATCCATCGTCTAAGTGTCCTCAATAGTGATTTCTATCAAAATGTCCCTTGAAGACTATATTAATGCATTGATATGTAGTGGGTCTACCAATGATGGCAAAAAATCTTAGACCAATTTACATCACCAAATTGAGGCATTGGTAGATACTATAAGAAAGGTTTTTTTTAATATTTGGTAGAAAGGACAATATAAGTAGCTTGGGTTTTAGTGGATGAAGGCATCAAAAACACCAACTAAGTGAAAGATATATGAAATTTAACACTTGAAATTTCTACCATAGTATTATTAAAATGAACCTTTTAAGACTTAGAAAGAGCAAGAAAAACTATAACTAAAGTAGAAACATGAAAACTAATAACTGTAGGAGTTGAAGAAATAACCCCAAAAATATAAACAAGAGGAATTATCCAAATAACATGAATAAGAGGAATAATGGGAGTAGTAGAGACTGTAGTAACCATTGGAACTGAAGAAATAATAGGACCCAAAGGAAGTGAATTATTAATGGAAATAGTCATGGTGACCTCACCTAATTTATTTACATCCATTGGTGTTTTTTTTAATCCTTTAAAGACTTAATATTTTATCATTATTCAATTCTTCATCCTCATCCTCAAGCTCAATATGGAAACTCCATAGTTAGACTTAAAATAGACCCTACTTATGGAATAGGGTCCCTACAGGAGCTCTCTTTCTTCTTATAATAGATTATCCTTGTAGCTAAGAAAAGAGTATCCTATGTGGTGTAAGGTGAAAATTCCATGCTTATAACAATAGGATTTGAGGAAGCAATGGTGAGACCTGTGTCCTTAGAGTTAGAGGAATCAATGCAAATTAGTTCTTGATCTCCTCCTATAGAAGTTATAATAGTAGGAATTCCCCCACCTCTTACTCTTTCTTGACAACCTTCATTATAAGTGGTGGTGAAGTTTGGGAAGGAAATTATTATGAGGATATTTATAACACATGTGTCTCTTCAACACCCTTCTCCTATTTCACAAATGTCATCATATTGGGTGGTGATTTGGAGGATGATCCTTAGTTAACAAGTTACTAAGTTGGATGAGAGGTCTAATAGTCTATAGTTTCCCATCCACCATGAGGTGTAATTTTGGTATGTGCCTACATAATTGTGATGGAGGGATCTCTTTGGAAGGATATTAAATGATCCTATGTTAACCCATCCACTCTCTCCTTTTCCAACACCTCAGTACCATCCTTTGCATTCAAGAATATAAAGGCATGCTCATAAGGTTTATGTTGGTATGGGATGCCTAAGCCTTGGATATGATTCTAGATAAGGCCATGATGATCATATTCCATATGTGGAAAATATAAAAACACTTGATTTTTGTTACCTCTCCAAAATGTTTCTTATTTTTGTAACACATGCAACCAATCATTAGAGAAGACCCATGGAACACACCCTTGTGTTTATTATTCATGTCTTTGTCTATGATTCACCATAGTTCGTAGGATATTTCCTACTCCAAAATTTTTAATAATAATTACTTGGGGAGACATAAAAATTTGAATTTGTGTCCTACCACCATAATTTTAGTATAATCTAGGTATATATAATAGTACCCTCTTATCTAGAGTGTCTTTCTGATACTTTCTAAAATTTAGTTTAGGGGTTCTTCTTGAAATTCCTTCTACACTTAAGGGTATACATTCTCATTTATCAAAATAATATTCTTCATGTAAGAATAAATATGGAGGAATGAATAAAATTCACATACCTTATTCTTAATGCAATCTATGACAGGGTACTAGAGTGTTCCATTATGAATGTAGATGGTGGACATAAGTACATCTAATAGATATGACATCATTTAGTATTGGTTATAATTTATATTTTATCTTTATTATAAAATTTCTCCTTGATCTTGGATATGATTATTTTTCTCAAGGTGAAAGTGACCTTAGAGGTCATCATTAAATCTAGTATTAGAGCCCACTCCAGGTGAAGGAAGTGAATGTTGTGATAACCATACAATTTTTTTAAAGGACCATCCCAATGTAGATTACCATATTTAAACTAGTTATTAGAATAGTATCCTTGGCCTTGAGGGTGACCACCTCTCTAGGAGTAATCCATTTCCTCAATGTATTCACTATTTTTCTAGTTTTCTTACATAATTCAACTTTATGCCCATGAAATATGGCATTTATGATGGGTAGCCATAGGTATATTTAGAATTAATCCTCATATATGAAAGTGAAAATTATATTATGGTTTAGATGATGTAATAATAATCCAATAGTCACCTTACCTATAAATAATAAGTCACAAAGTAGGCTAATGTAGGGCATCACTTTGGGCTTGGTAGCTACAAATTGTAATTGTTGGCATTTTAGTGGAAGTAAGTTGATGAATAGTTGATTCTATTTGGTTTTTAGATTTTTTCCATGTGAGTGGGTGTCTACATTATCTATCACTTCCCATAGAGATATATATTTTTCAAATCAATCATTAAACATTGATTAATCAAATACAATGTTTGTGTATTTTATAGAGTCTTTGATAGAGAACTTCAATGGTGGAAATACTCCCCTGAACACCTTAGATGATGATGCCATTTTAAATTGTATGTTCTCATAAAATTTAACTATTTGTTCTTTTAATATAAGTAGTTCACAATTGAATCCAGATATCTAGGTCTTTAAATTATTTTTAGAGGATAAGTTTGATCGAGATCATTAGCAATCAATAGGTATAATGTCTCTTCTAAATTCACTAATATATATTTTGAGCATAATAATTTATTTAAAATTAATGTGTTATTATTTCTTAATGTCTTCAAGTTTGTTTTACTCATTTAATCCAAGCTTTGCCACTTTACTTTGGAAGGTATGTTTCATAGACTTTCTATATATTTAGATACATGCCACGCTATAGATGTGGACATATGTCATCCTATAATTAATTCTATGAAAAATTAGGTGTGCTATGTGGTATGCCTTCATAGGTTTGGTGTCATAACTTTTATTTATACTAGGATAAATAATTATTGTGATGACTTGAATATGTGAAACATGAAGACAAAGGCTATGAAAAATAAAACTTAAAGACATAAATATAGAACACACTTCATGAACAAAATTTTTAAAGACCAAATCTTGTGAACAAAATTTTTGACAAAAAAAGTTATGAATAACAAAATATGTGAAGACAAATCTTGTGAAATATGAAAATTATGATGAACACAAGGCACAATGAACATTTTTTATGAAGATAAATAAATGTAAATAATAGAACTACCAAAGTGTATGACTTTTAAAAACCAAGAATAATGAACACATCTAGTGAAGTGTAAAATATGGGAAGGTAAGAAAGTTGCATAGGTAAGAAGACTCATAAATTCAAAGATGATGAAGGTCACTAGTGACAAATGTTTCAACAAATAAAATTTCTAAAAATAAAAAAATTTATGAACAAATCTTATTAACAAAAGTTATGAAAATAAAAATTTCAAAAACAAATTTACCAAAAATAAAAAGTTTCAATGAATCAAAGTAGCTGATATACATAACTTATGAAGTGAAAAATATGTCAAATATGAAACTTATGATTTTAGTTCTATAGTTCATTTACATATTATAAAAACCTATATATGCAAGACTCCTAAAAACTATTAATACATTAGTATGAATAAACAATATAATAAAAAACTTGGATAATAAGGGACTACCAATTGTAATTATACATGATTAACACACAATGAAAAACATTTATGCATAAAATAAGAACTTAAAGTTTTGAGCTTAGCTAGGTGTGCATAGAAATTTTAGTGAAAAACAATTTTCAAAATAGACCTAGGATTTTTAGACTACATTGGGTCCTTATTCAAAAAATTAAGAATGGGGTGTGTTGTGTACAAAAATGGTGACTCATAGGGGGAATACTCCTAACTATACGAGAACCCAAAATTTATGGTTAACAATTGTAAATCAACATCAATCATATGATAAAATAATAATAAAATAAAAACATGAAAGAGAGTCAAAATACTTCATGTAACATACTAATTTTGATCATACCTTGGATCGGTGTGTGATGAATTGATTTTATCATACCATTGTCTTGAGGGTTTTAGTAAGGACCTAGAATAAATTATAAGTTTCATTCTAGTTTATTTGAATCATATTAAAACTAAGGAAGCTTAGACATTACTATACTATTAGTTGGGCATCTATATCCATGATAGAGATAACTTTGATCCCTCCTCCATTTCTTCCCTCATATATTTTCATGATGCATGATGTATAAAAATGGAAATGTAACTAATCTATTAATCAATCCTAGCTCAAATAAGATAAATCCTACTTACACTTCCAATAGTTGATATATTTGATATTTGGGGTCATGACCAAGATGTATCTACTATACCTAACCAAGGGATTTTTTACCACAATAACATCACTAAATAGGGTTCAAAAACCTCTTGTCAAGGAACACCATGCAATAACCATAGTTAGGTACTATGTTTTTATATTCATAAAGTGTATGCAAATAAAATTAAAATCTAATCTAGTGCTCACCAAGGCTTGTGGCATAAAGTGGGGGTAATAAAATTAAAAATTAAATATGCATAAGAGAATCCTATTTAGTATATGTATAGGTAAAACCCTAGTGCATGGAGAGAGGGATATATTCAAAAGATATCACTTATGCTACTTCTATCTACTAAAATATAAGAGTAAAGTTAGAGATAATTACCTTGAAGATGAACCCATCGAGACTCAATCTAGTCCTTCGCCAAAGGTGCTTCTCAAGAGGTTGTTGTGGTTGGTAAGGATCACTTAGAAGGGATAAAGCATCCAAGACTTTTCCATAAATAATATTCTTCTCCAAGTATGAACCCTAAGTAATAAATCCTCGAGTATAATGGTGGAAGAGCATATTGTTAAAAAACATAAATGAATAATTAATTTTCTATCTCTCTAAGAAATTGTAAAATAAATTTGTATATATAGTTTAATATAACACTAAACTTTTTTGAAATTTTAGCTAAAGGGTTAGCCTAATTGACTCTGTATAGTTATTTTATAAAAATAAGTTAGGTCTTGATCTAGGTTGGCTAGAGCTAACCTAAACCCATAACATGCTCTTAGAAATTAGGATACAAGGTCATTCAAGGCTAATAATGTTATTTAAGTTGTCAAAAAAAGTTTTTAGTCTTAAGTAGGTGCTAATGAAGGTGGTGAAATTATTGGAGTGTGCAAGAAAGGAGGCAAGGCTCAAAGAATTACATAGGAGAAGGTTGTGTAAATACTAAGTGGTGGTATAGGGGACAAAAATCCTATGAAGAACTTAGATATATTGAGACTCGATAAGTTTCTACAAGAGATAAAGCATCAATAATTGATAAAGTTTTAAAATATTATGTGTATACATATGACCCACTTGAAGATCATCACATGTCACCTAGGTGTAACATGGGGTGGTGCTTTGATAAAAAACATAGTAACACATAACATTGAAGCTAAATAAATTGTAACATTTTAAGCTATAGAATAACTAAAATTAAATTATTTAGAGGGAAATAATTGAAAATAAAAGTAATGTGTGCGTACCTTGACTTATTTCTATTACTAGATGGTTGTCTATCATGTTTGTAGTTTTGATTATGGAGGGCGCAAAGACTGCTTCAGATAAACCAAAGGATGCAAAACTAAAGAGCAAAAATAAACAAACATAGGAAAGCCAAGATAAATGATGCGGTATATGCATGATTTACATATAAATTTGGTAATCTAGGGTGATAAATGCTAAGTTAGGACCGAATGACCAAGTCAAAAATTTAGAGTAAATCGAGCAATCAAAAACCTAAGGCTACTAAATGACCAAAAAACTCAAAAAATTAAACCTTGAGTAAGAAAGGCAAACAAACCAAGTCAAACTAAGGATACAAGTGAAAATGGTAATCAAACATCAATGTGAAAGAAGTAGTAATCCTTAAACAAAGATGGGAAATAAAATGGTAAAACAACATTGATAAGTGAGCAGTAACAATCCCTACTCAATCATTAATGAAAAAAGTGCATAAAAGAGAAAACAACATGGGTTAGTGAGAAGTAACAATCCAACCTCACTCAAAAATGGAAAAACTACTAAAAATTAGAAATGAACATAGGTGTTTAGAAAAAAAGTAGTACAACAATGGAAAATTTTCAAAGAAAGTCTAGAAATATAAAATAATGGTGTGAATAAATTAATCCATAGTCATTCACACATACTATGTTATTCTAAATATAGATAAAAATTAAACAAATTAATACTAGCATGTTGTTAATATGTGAAGAATAAGGAACATAGAAGTGAAAAAATAGATTCATAATTAAAGTAATACTAGCATGTTGATTTATAATAGATCAAGGAGGGAATGAAATGGGTGGAGAGGAAAAATAAGGAATAAACAAGTTATAAAAACTCTTTATCAAAGTCAAGACACTTAAATTAGGTTTATCAAAACAATTCATACTTTCAACATTAAGTATTTTGAAGAACTTTTATTAGACACATAAATCCTAGGTTAACAAATTATGTATGAATATCATCCCATGAAGGCTACATGCATGAAAATTAAAATGGACATACCTTCCTACAACATATACCTCATTCCTAAGGACCTGTTATAGAGTCGTTGGTCTACTATGAATATTGGGTACCTATGTGAGAAGTAGCTAGCACCATAGATTATTTTGAATTTTCTTATCCCAATCTACTAGCCTACCATACCTCAATTGACCTTGTCTCTATCATGAGGCCAATTATGGAGTATAAAATTAAATTGGAGATAAGATATGTTATAAATCACATATTTTGGTTTAATTTTGACTCTTAGATTTGTATGTTTCCTTTAGTTTTAAATGATTTGTATTTTAACTTTTTTATGGATTTTTCTATTCTTCCTCCATACAAATTTAGAGAACCAAACATGGGTGCTAAAAATAACTATCATTTGAAAAATTTGGACTTGGTTATTAATAAAAATAACTTAGAGAGCATGGTGTCTAATAGTCTTGTTTATTCATGTGAAATAAAAATGTTATCTTGAGTTTAACCTTATTTTATCCAAAGTGGAATGAAAGGAAATTAAGGGGAAGGAGATGTTTAATAGTTTGAATTAATTTAAATCACAAAAAATGTGACAAAGGTGAAAAGGGATAAAATTACATATAATTGTGATTAATTATCATATAAATGAATGAAAATGTAGGGAAATATGCTATCATAGTTTTTGTGCAAGTTTTATCTATAAAGAGATAAAAACTGAAGCTGAGAACAAGGGATCACAAACTTGTAACCATTTCTTGAAATTTTATAAATTGAATATGTAATTAAATAGATATGGTGTTTTTATGAGGATGGCCTCTTCTTATCCATATTATTACATAAAAACTCAATAAAAGTGAAACCCAAGTGGGTAAATAAAGTAGGTGAAAAATAAAAAAGAGAAAGATAGTATTTGTGAGGAAGGCCTAGTCATATCGATGGTCTTACACTACAACTCATAAAATATAAATCTAAGAGGGTGAAAAAATAATTGGAATATAAAAATTTAATAAAATAAAAAGGAATTTATGATGAAAATTGGGTCCTAACCATAATTTTACAATGCAACTCATGAGAAAGTGAAAACAAAAGGACCAAGAAAAAGAACTAAGGTTTGTGAAATAGAAACTATTATAGAGGGTGAGACCTATGAGAGAATCCTACAACAAGTGTTATTAGGATAACATACATAAATCATGATAAGAAGGGACATATCTAATTAAAGTTATTTTTAAATAATTGTGCATTGGTGGGCTCTTTGAAAACATGAATTTCATTAATTTGGAATGATAGGTGTTAGGACCAAGGATGTCTTTCAATAAATAAGGGACCCACCATTTTAGGCATATTTTCCTTCCTTATGATGTGTATAGTCTAATTTAAGGACTATATCACCAATATTGAAAGTGAATATTTTAACCTTTTTATTGTGTTATTTAGTGATACGAGCCTTATATTGGTGATTATGACAGAGTGGTGAGACAATGTTCATTAAGAATATCAAGTGCATGAAGGTGATCTTCACATAATTACTCATTAGGTATGATATAGTGAATAAATATACGTAATTAGGGGATCTAAAATTATAATGGTATGATAGACTCAGAACCATAAGCTAGAGAGAATGGTGTTTCCCTAATCATAATGTGTATGCTAGTGTGATAGACCCAAAGTGAAAGATATAAATAAAGATGCCAATTTGTGGATGCTTCATGGATCATATTTTGGAGGATTTTATTGATAATTTTGTTAGTGGCCTTAGCTTGGAAATTTAATTGTGGATGATAGGGTGTGGAAAATTTGTGGGATATTTTGAATTTAAAACATAACTATTTTACATTATTATTATTGAAATTACCACCATTATCAATAATGATAGTATGGGGAAATTAGAAATGATGAATGATTTGATTGAGGATGAATTTGTAAATATTAGTTCCCATGATGTTGACAATAGGCATGGATTCTACCCATTTGGTAAAATATTTAATAGCCATGATGATAAAAACATGTCCATCATGTGATCTAGGTAGTTTGCCTATGAGATCTAATCCCCACATGTAGAATGTCCAAGGAGATTCCATTGTTTGGATCTTATCTAGTGGTGAATGGATTATATCATCATGAAGTTAGTAAAGACTACACTTTTTAGAAAACTTGATATCATATTTTTTAAGAGTAGACCAAAAGTATTCCATATGTAAGAATTTATGTGTTATATCATGTCCACTATAGTGACCACTACAAATGCCCACATGTGCTTGTTCAAGGAGAGGATGAACCTCTGATTTTATTACATAATGGAGTAGGGAACCTTAAACATTACAATAATAAAGGGTGTTATATTGAAAGGCATATTTTAAAGTTTTTTTTATGAATTTAATTCTTTATGTAAGAATCCATATCTAGAGGATAAGTTTGATGTTAAAGTAATTAGATAATGTCATTGTACCATGGGCTCTATCAAATGGTGATAGCCTTAATATGATAGATAAGTGAATCTTGTGGTTGGATGGAAGATGGGGACTTTCATATTTTAATAAAAAATTTAGCATTAGTAAGAACTTGGTGTAGATCAAATAAGGATGTTGAAGAAGCAAGTGAATCAGTGATAGAGTTTTGATATCTAGGGATGGGATCAATGGTAAAAGAAAGTAAATTATTTGGTAAGGGTAGTGGCTAGTTGATGATAAGTAATAATATTTTAAATTTTACATTGAAAATAACCATTAACCTATTGGTAGATAAATTGGGAGTCATGTAAAGCATGAAGAAATGAAATATCTAAGTCAAGTTTCATTATCATGCCTAGGATTATTGCTTCATATTTTGCCATGTTATTAGTGACACTAAAATTAACTCAAAATGCCAAATGAATAATTTTACCATGAGGACTAGTGACTATAAAACCTTACCATCTCCTTGGAGACATTTAGAACTATAAAAATGAAGGGTCCAAGTATCTTCATATAAATCAATGTTGATTTTGGAAAGTTATTCAATGACTACTTTAGATGTAGTAGTATTGGGAGTGATAGAAAAATATTTTTGATTACTTGATTTTGAATCAATAATGAAGCTAAGGAAGTAATCATTAAGATAGATACCCTAATTAATAACTTCAATATAAAGGATGTTATCATCAAGGAGACTATATTAAAGGTGATTAGTAGTGGGTATGGGTGTTGTTATAAGTTGGACAATAATGACTTATTTTTTAATGCTTTTTTCATGATGATGCAATAATAAAATTCTATTAAAAGAATCATCCACTTGCCAATTTTATCTCTAGGGAGAAAGTCTTTAGATATTAGTGATGAAGTGGGTCAGAGTGAACTATGACATAAGTTAATTGATAAATCATGTAATAATGAAGCTTTGCAGTTGTAAAATAGATAGCAAAAAAATCATGTTCTACTTTGGTATAATGTTTTTCATAATTGATGAAACCATGAATAATATAGTAGATAACATACTCTCTTATAGTATCATCTTGTTGGGAAAGCATTACCCTAACTAATATGGGTGTGTAAAAAGTGTAAAAATTAAAGGATGGTCGTTGGAAGGTGGACAAAGGGTGTGTAGATGGAGAAATGATTATTTCATATTATCAAATGCTTTATGAAAAAGAATCGTTCTATTTGAGATCATTACCATTATTAAGAAGGGAATGAATAAAATAAATGTAATAAGCCATTTTGGGGATAAATCATCATATTTCCCCAATCTTACCGAGGTAAGTACAGATGTCTAGAATGGAATGAGGAATAGGCATGTTTACAATAACATTGATCTTAGTGAGATTGACATCAATACCATGAAGATAGATGAAGAACCATATTAATTTACTATATGTGATGCCAAAGACACATTTTTAGGTGTTTACTCTAACTTTATATTTGATAATTTGATTGAAGATGATGGCAAGATCAAAAAGATGAGTTTTGTGGATTTTGTATTTGGTGATGAGATCATCCACATAGGTTTACACATTATTATGAATAAGATCATCAAAAAGGTGGGTCAATATCATTGATAGGTATCTCTAACATTTTTAAGGTTGAAGGGCATTTTATTGTAGAAATAGGTTCCCCATTATATGGTGAAAGTTATCTTTTGATGGTCTTTAGGGGTGATATGAATTTGATTTTAGATTGAAAAAAAATTCATTAGAAAAAAAATTTCATATCCATTAGTGGAATTGATTATGGAATCTATTGAAGTTAATGGGAATTTGTCCTTAGGACAAGTGAAATCGAGATTACAAAAATTGTTACAAATTCTAATGACCATGGTGACTTTTCTACAAATACGGATAATGTTGTAGACCCATTCAAAATAGTCCATGGGTTTGATAAATTCAACATCTAAAATTTTAATTTTTTATTTATGGAATAAGTTATAAACTTTAGGGGGAAATTTTTATTGTTTTTTTTAATGGGTTTGACGTCAAGATATGTGATTATGTTGTGCACCATGATACTAGGATAAATTTTATGCATGTCCTCATATGACCAAGCAAAAGTATCACAATATTTATTTTAAAATAAACTAAATTTATCATGTTCACTTGGTGTGAGTTCTCTAGGAACCATTATAGGTTGAGGGCATGAGGTGTACTATATTCAGTTCTTGTAGCTTCCTCTATATGAATAACATTTCCATCTTGAAAATGATATGGCACATTAGGAAAAGAGGGAATGGGAATGGTTTTAGGATCAATGCTATCAATGAAGTTGTTATAATGAAGGGCCTTTCACTTTAAATTCCCAAGTTTGTGATGTTATCAAGGAAGTTGAGGTTTTTGGGCATAGATAAATTTAAGGATGGATTCATCTCTAGTTAACATAGGTAGAGGTCCATAATTTTCTAGATCTAATTAAAGATCAATAATTTATTTACCATGGTGGTTGTTGTGTAGAATTATTACCTAGTTAATACCAAATTCTTGAGTCTAATTAACATTAATTGTCAACCTAGGGTGTGTATGCTTTTCAAGGATGTCATCACTATATATGCATTATTGATTCATAGATTAGCTTTCTTTACTAGTTCTAGTAAAATTAACTTTTATTGAATTCACCAGATAGTTATACTATAAAACTATTATAATAAAAAAATAAAAATACTTCACACTTATGAATCAAACATGCATCACACTTTTTATAATCAAACTAATATTGAAATCAACTTACACAACACACTTAACTAAGGAGGGTCAGGATATTCACTACAACTCCTTCTGATGGGGCCCTTCCTCATTCAGAACTGAGTTCTAATCCTTCTTTGAGAGATTTAAAAAAGCTTCTTATAGCATCAACCTTCTCATTACTTAGATCTATAGAAATTCAAGATTGCTACAGAATATTACAATATTTAGAATGTAATGAATTCTACTATTCTAATATCATCTCTCCAAATCCTAATATGATATAGGTTCTACCATTGAATATAAAAGGTATTTTATTAGATTTTAACCAAAAACACTAAACTAGGGGAAAATAAAAATACTTAGAAATTGCCCCAATCAACCTTTAGGTGGTTAGTAACTAAAGTTATTTGTTTTAGGCTTGACTGGGTTAAGGACAATATATATATTATTTTTCTATTTTACTTATTTTTGTCTCCTTCCCATTGTCCTTATATTTCTCATTTTTGGTAGCAAATATAAATTTCCTTGTATGTGTGGAGTTTATAAAATAACTATGGTCCTTTCGAATCATTCATTTAGTTATCAAGATAGATGGATATGTCCTTAAGATCTGATCATAATAATGGTTTTATTTTTTATAGTGGCTATGAGTAACCTATAGGTAGAAGCCTATAGTTGTTGTGGGTAATCTACAGTGGCTATGGGCAACCTATAAGTGGAATCCTATAGTTGTTTTGAGCACCCTAAAGTGGCTGTAGGAAACATGTAGGTGGAAAACTACAGTTTTTACAAGCAGTTTGTAAGTGTTGTGCTCAAACAAGATTTATATAGCCTTACATTACCCTTCAAATGTTTGTTATATATATATATATATATATATATATATATATATATCAATGCACACATAAAATCATAATTTCATTCATTCATTTATATGAGTCATGGATGGTTATGGGGATTTACATAGAAAAATTATTTATAGATATGAATGAGGTTATAAAATAGAGTAATTAGTGGCCTCATCACACCCCCTACTTAACCTCTTGCTAGACTTTGAGTAAGCCTTGGATACATTTTGAAACCATAGAATTTTTTAAAATTTGGGGGCTCAGTACAGCCTGACTCCTCAAGGATATAAAAGCCTTTAGCATCATCAATGTTCTCCCATATTTTATTCTTAGCCTCTCTATTAGCTAGACCTTTCCATCCTATTTATGGATTGGGAAAAAAAATAGAGAAGGTTTAAGCATTAATCCCAATAATTTTACCCTTTTATTCTTAACAAGCTCAATATACATGTATACCCTATGTATGGAATCCCTAAGGTTTTGAAGGGAATAGGGTTCCTTTCTTTTTAAAAAATTAGAGAGTTCTTCCCATCTATGAGAATAAGAAAGAAAAATTTTCTTTTCATCTCCTTCCATAAGACTCAAATAATGATTCTAAACTTCTACTTGTTTCCTTATAACCCATGCTTGTGGAGTACCTGAGTTCATGAAGGAGATCCATTCTTCTATTATAGCATCTAGATTACCTAATTCATCCCTAATCATTAGGGTATCTTATTTTTATTTTTCATTTTAATCCTCTACATATTTCCTTCTTCCTATTTCATTAAAGACATATGAAGAAAATGCATTTAATTGGACATCACTCAAGTATATGTTTGGATTCCAATCTACATCATTGGGTATAACATATTGATGTATGTAAAACTTATGTAACTATGATTGGAGGTCAAGGTTAGCATGCCTATAAACTTTAAAGAAAGATTTAGGCTCACAAACCATGTAAGACTAATCATTATAGATCCTATCATATCTAAATTTAATCCATATCTCTTCTAAGTAGATAACATACACCCTAAAAGGTGATTTTCACTCCATTAACATTTTAGTGGTTTCATACATTTTATTACTCTTTTCCTTTAGATACTTGATCCTAGTTTCAGCCATTTCTAGTCTTTCTTTTATTTCATCTTGTTATTCTCTTGTTTCAACATATACCTTAAATCTTTGTACCAACTCCTTGTAGTAAGTTTCATCATCACTAAATTTTTCCTTAAGAAAATCTAGGAGGTAATTAGTTTCTACAAGCATGGCAACTAAAAGATCCACATCAATAACTTCTTCTACTATAGGTGTTTTTATAGTGGGTAGAGGAGGAGGAAATCTAATGTAGAAAGGTATCAAAGCTATATCATAATCTTCTAAAATTGATTTTGAGGGTATATTAATGTTATCTATGGGCAAGGTAGATGAAGTTGTTTTAGGTCCCTCTAATAACCTTTCTCTTTCTATAGACAATTTTATAAATTTCATTTCCCCCAAAAGTGTTTCTAGGCCTCTCTTACCTTTAAAATCTTTTATCTTATTCCTTAGGATGTATATTTCTCTCATAGCTTGTTATAAGGTTTAGAAATATTGGTCATGAGAAACTATCTCTTGTTTTACTTCTTCTTCCATAGTCTTTTTTTCAATCAATTCATCTTCTTTTGTAGGTTGATTTGTCATTCTCAACTCTTTTTCTATGAACTCAATGTGTCTGAGGAGATCCATGTATTTCTAAATGAATTTGAATGGTTTGGGTGACTATAATAATTTTTCCTTGGTAGATTCCTCTTTAGTAGACCATTCAATAATCTCAAACCCATCAGGAGTCTTTTGAATCATGAGCTCTTTCTTTCCCTTTTCATCCTCACTGATATCTATGGGTGAGGAGGCTAAAATTGTCTTATGTTTTTTTAATTTTCTAAGATATCCTAGGAGGAGGTCTCCTTATTTATATAGAGGGTTTCTTTTCTTTAGTTTTCATCTCCTTTTTGGAGGGGGTAACTATTGAAACTCGTTCTTCTTATATAACCGTGGATAGAAGAACTTTTTCTTAATTTGAATGAGCCATGATGGAAGGATCAATATTTGGTGAGGAGACAATGAAAATAATGGGAGAAGGAATATTATCCTTAGATTGTATGGGTGGATTGTCCTCCTCTATGTCATCAGGAGGTAGAACTAGTTTCCTTCTCCTTCTTCTACCCATAGTAATTTTAGATGGACCCTTAGTAGTTACGGGCTATCCAATAGCACTAGTGTTCATAGCATCTTATTATGTAATTTATTGGGTCTGCTCCTCAATATTCCCTTCTTCTTGCTAAGGTTCAATATTCCCTAAGGTTAAAAATTATTCCCAATTGAGGTCAGGTCTAACAGTATTTATTCCATGTTTGGTTATCAACCATATTAGGCCATGATGAGATAGGGCTTTCTCAATCCCCTTCTAATATTCTTTGGGAATCCTTTTTAGAATGTTACATAGGTGATTTATAAAATTAATGGTCCTATCATACCTTAAGTGATTCAAAAATTTAAATTAAAGAGTATAAATTGGAGAGTACCTTCCTTCACAGGGTCATATATCTGATGATGTATGAGGCTATTTGCCTCCAAGATTTAGGTAGGTTGAGTCTTTCCATACAAAATTTATTTAGTAATAACCTTTCATCTCTTTGACATAAATATTGTCTATATTCTTGACCATTGGGTTTGTCTTACCAATTCTCTCTAATTAATGGCATCCCAATTACCTGACTTACTAGTTCTTCAGTAACTTAAAATGTGATGCCATGTATAGTAGCTTGATCTCATGTAAAGGATCCTATAAATTCCCTAGCAAGGGGCTATAAGAAATGATACATTTTATCAAAATAAGCTATCCAACCAACTCTATTAAAGATATCCCAACTAGTTGGGTCTCTTTGAAGTTACCTATGATTAGTAGGTTCCCTTCTCAGAACTGACCCTCCCATTTTACTAAGTTTAGCTTTCTATCAATCCTTTTAATTGGTAATTTGAAACACACTATATTTATCTTCTAAATTTCTACTTGTACCAAAGTAGGGTTCGTTCAATAATGGTAGTTTATGGTTGTACATTTTAGGTTACAGGTTACAGGTTATAGGTTGTAGGTTATGGCATGCTCTAACTTTACATAAATGGTTTTACTTTCAAGTGAAAATAATGAAAGTGATTTTTTTCCCTATAGGTTATTATGATGTTATTATGGAATCTAGTCCTATATGTATGGATCCTATAGTGAGTGGTATTATCGCTCATAGCATTCTCTCCCTCTCCATGAGTTGTCACTTATCGCCAAGTGACATGGGAAGAGTAGGATGGAAAAGATATAATGGGGTCATGATTAGGGATATAAGTGTGGGGTGGGACATCATTATGTGGGTTGAAGTGTGAGTTGAGAGGTATTAATGAATGACATGTTAATGATTTAATATGATTTTCAATATCATACATGTTATATTAAAATAATAAATACTCTTTTATGATCACAATATATGACATACCTTTTTAATAATTTACATAAGGTTATGTTGAGGATTTACATGTGAGTGTTTGCATTCAAGTGGTTGATGGAATGTAATAATTTTGCTGGCAATTATAATTAGACTAAAGTGGGCCCCTTTGGATTAATTATGAGGTCACAAGATGTTAGGCATCCATGGTGTCCTCAAATCACCTGCATGTCATTGTGATAACCTACATGGAACTAGAACTGGAGTCTTAGAGTTGGATGAGAGATTATTGTCCTCCTACCACTAAGTGGTTATTGTAGATCAGTGTTATCTAAGTCAAGTGCTATAGGAACATAAAAGAGGGTAGCTGAGGGTGTTGTTGCTTTATGATCTTCCTCTGCATAAATCAACTAATGATTTTTTTATACTATCTTACTTGTGAATTTTGTGCCTAATGAACTTTTTTGAGTTATTTAAGGGCAGGTCAAAATAAGGTTTTGACTTGTCTTCTCCAATCCTCCTTCACTCCATGTATTACTCAAAAACTCATAGCCAAGGCCATAGCTTATAGTTTGTGAAAATCTATCTTACATGTGCTTAGAGAGGTGTTAGGGTATACCTAAAATAACCAGAGATGGTACCCATAACAACTAAAAATTTATGCCTAACTATGGGGAGGGTAATTTTAGTAGATATAGAAGATCCCATAGAAATTAGAGGAAGATGAACAACTTTACTTAGATGACTGTTTATTTTTAATTTTTGTTTTTACCTCTAAATAACTAGCAATCTAGTTTTTTATTTAGGCCTATTTTATAGTTTTGAGTAGCCAATAGATTGGTTTTATATCCAAAAACTACCAATAATGCCTAAAAAGGGTTTTCATTATTATTTTTTTGAATCTAACTACTGCCTATAGTAGAATGTTTATTCTAGGTCCTTTTCACGTCAACAGTGAGGATGATTCATCAAGAATCAAGGGAAGCTCTTAGTCTTCATGCTAGAGGAGGGTTGGGATGTCCTCCTTCCCTTTTTAATATATGTTTTGGCTAGTTATCTATTTATTAGGTGAGACATCATGCTGATCCATCACATTATTATATCTATTTTGTAATTCCATGTGTATGTGTTCCATAAAATTTAGTCTATGACCATTGATAGTAGACAAAATATTACTAGATAAATGGTTTGAGGTTACACTACGCCTTTACCATCAACATGATCAATCTCAAATGGACCAAGTCATCTGGTCTAGAGTTTTCACTTGTGATCTTTGTATTTTGAATAAAAAGGGCCCAATATTTTATATTGAATTGCTTGGTCTTAATGTACCTATCATGCCATCCAATCCATTGATGTTGTAAAAGTTATATGTTCTATAATATCTAATGTTTGTATTCATCTAAGGCATTTAGTTGTATAAGCCTTTCATTTTATGCTTCAAATATATCCATCCCAAGTGCTAATGTTGTCTGTAAGGTCTTGTGCTCAAATTTAATTGGCAAGATAGGTTTCTTCTCATAGACCAACTCATATGGGGTGAAGCCTATAGTAGTCTTCCATATGATTCTATAATCCCAAATAGCTTCAGGGAGTCTAGCCTCCCAATCTTTATGGGACATACTAACAGTCTTGGTTAAAATATTTTCTAACTCCTTATTGGTGACTTCCACCTATCCATTGGACTGTGGATGATATAGAATTGATTTATTATCGTTAATCTCATATTATTAGACCAAAGCAATAATTAAAATAAAAGTGAATTGAGGTCTTTGATCAGTGACTATTTCTCATGGCTTATCATATATTGTGAATATTTCTTCATAGAGGAAAGCTACAACCTTCTCATCCCTGGTGTGTTTAAGATCCTTTACTTCCACCCATTTAGTGACATAGTTAATATATACAAGGATATACTCTTTATTGTTAGATTTTGGATCAAAAGTTGCTATAAATTCTAGGCCCCATTTTTTAATGGTTCAAGCACCATTTGAGGCTGAAAGGCATATCATCTTAACATGTAGGTCTCCCCATACACTGACATCTATCATAATAAGTAGTATATGTTATTACATCTTTATGAAGTGAGGGCCAATAATATCCTGTATTCAAGATTTTTACTATTGTATGCTTGGTTACAAAGCTCCCTCCATAGGGTTTATCATGGTAGGATTTGAGGATATCTAGAACTTTGTCTTCTCTAAGACATTTTTTAATGATGGAGTCAAACCCAATATATAAAATAAATATAGAAAGCCATGAATATCTACCACTTTTTTGAATCAAAGATCTTTTTATTAAGGGAGGAAGTGTTGTAGAAGTAACCCTATGGTAATAAAGTTATCAATATTAACATACCAAGGTGTGGTAAGGGTGAGGGAGAATAGGTGCTCATCTAGAAATGAGTCATCCACTATGTTATCTTGTTGAGGGGATTGTAAGCATGATAAAAAGTTAGCTATGACATTGTCCTTACTAGGATTATCTATAAGAGTAGCTATATTATCACTCTACCTAGGACAATTATTTTATTCATAAGATACTGAATGTTTGCATGGTTTTATGAATAAAGACTTGATACCCTATGATGTAGTGATAAAACTTGTTGATAACATAGACTACTACAAAGAACTCTTTTCCAATAATTGTGTAATTTAATTTTTTTACTTGTAAGTTCTTGATTACAAAATATATAGCATAATTGAGTGCTTCTTATTTTTGGCCTAGCACAGATCCTAGTGAAGTATCTAAAGCATCTATGTGAATATATAAGAGAAGCTTCTAATTAGGACCATGTAGAATAGGGGTGGTGGTTAATAATTCCTTCAATTATTTGAAGGTTGTATCATAGGTAGGAGTCCAAATGAATTCAACATCTTTGGCTAAGAGAGTGAATAATGGTGTTGCTAATTTGCTAAAATTATTGATAAATCTCATGTAGTAACCAACATATCCTAAAAAATCCCTAACATCTTTCTATTTTTTAAGAATAGGTATGTTTTTTATGATGCTAATTTTTGTAGGGTCAGCATTAATTCCTTTAATAGATACATGGTGACCTAAGATAATGCCTTCTGTTATAAGCATGTAGCATTTATTATGACTTAAATACAAATGATTCTCTTGATATCATTACAACACTTTCTCTAGGTCCTTTAGGCACTCATCAAATATATCTCCATAAATAGTGAAGTCATCCATATAGATTTCTACACATTTATTGGCCATATCTATAAAGATACTGAAGATAGCCCTTTGGAATGTTATAAGATCATTGCATAGCCCAAAAGGTAATACAACATAAGTATAAGTATGCTAGTGACAAGTGAAGGTGGTCTTCTCTTGGTCCTCAATGGTAATGCTAATCTAGTTGTAACCACTGAAGCCATCCAAAAAGGAAAAATATTTCTTCCCTGGTAGTGTGTACAACACTTGATAAATGAAGGGTAAAGGAAAATGATCCTTTATAGTTATTGTATTAAGTTCCTTTAATCTATGCATACATGTCACTCTTCATTTTTTGGGTACAGTTACCAATAGTGAAACCCATTCACTAACTGAGATGGGATATATAAATCTAATGATCAGGTGTTTCTACAATTCCAGTTTGACTATTTCTCTAAGAGATAGATTCATCCTACATTGTGGTTGTCTAATTGGTTGGCACTCTTATTTAATGTAAATATGATGTATGTAAGTTTTTAGGTTGATTCCTTGCATATCCTCATAATCCAATGAAAAGGAACATTGGTTTGCATGCAACATGCTGACTAGGCACTTTTCCTCATTTGACTCCAACTTGTTATTAATAAGCAATGTTTTTCATGGATATATTTCAATTTGTCATGAGAGTGCTTTCATCATTTCTATATTATTAATGGATCTAGTTTGACTATAGCAATGAGGTATCAACTAGTGGAATATTTTTTATATAGATGCATAAAAATTATATTCTTCTCAGAGGCTAGAAAATAAGCACTCAACACGTTACAGGTGGTTAAGATCTATAGAATGATTTTGGTAATTATTCTAGAGAATATTGGAGAGAATTGTATATTATTATTAATCAACCAAGGTGTATACATGGTCTATGGTGAATATAATAATCCAAGGAGGTTACTCTACCTCATCTTATTTAACCCATAATGTATGCTCTGGTGCCAAGGTCAGTTATGTTAGGGGATAGAGGACCAACTTCTTAGTGTGGTTTCCATTAGAAATCAACATATCACCTAATCTATAATTGATGAAGGCATCAGATATGGAAAACCAAGGTTGTCCTAAGTAAGAGGGTATCCACCTAAATTAGACTTTGACTATAGCATAATGAAATTTTCAAGATACTCCCAAAAATCTATAGTAATGACAAGATCTTTAATGACTCCTTCTGGTCTGACTGTAGACCTGTCAACAATTTTTAGCATTATAGATGTGGGATGGATATTATTTAACTATAGTTTATTCATGGTTTTACTTGTCATTATATTTATTATAACCCCCAGGTCTATCAATGTATTAGATAGTTATTGATCATGAATCTAGACTGTTACTACTAGGCATCCTAGATCTAAATATTTCTTTGGCAAGGTGTTTCCTAGCATAATGTGTTCTAGTTGACCAATCACATGCACTATATTTGGATACTTCTTCTTCCCTCTAGGTTTACATAGACATAAGTATCTAATAGATTTAAAATATATGGGGACATCCTTGATGGCTTGGAAGAGGGCAATTTTAACATAAAGATTTTTGAGTTGTCTTATGAAATCAAATTTAGGCTCAATTACATGGTGCTGAAGAGTAAGACATTTTGTAAATGGTGGGGTTGTTTTATCAATAGATTTATTTGTTGGTTTAGAGAGTTCTTAAGGCGGTGAAGGTAGGTAGCAAGATAATCTAGAGTTTCCTTGTAATGTCCCCTTTTTAGCATGATCTTGTTTTATGATGATTAGCCTATTATGCGACCTTTGTAGGCTTATAGGATGGATAAAGGGTCTTGATGGAGCTTGGCTTGGCTTCGACTAGTAGAATTTTTCCAGTTGGCTTTCATTCGGGCTCTTTCGAACATGTATTGAGGGAGATATTAATATTTGATTGATTTAATTAAATATTAATTATTTGGCCCATTTTTAATTATAAAGCCTTAATTCTTAATTATGAAACCCTAATTAGGGAAAAGTGCACCTTTTAGAGGATATAAGGGTTTCTCATTGGAGGGAGTGCCATATTATTGATAATTATAGATGTTGAAGACAATGTCTGCTAAGTATTTTCTAAGAAGACTGAGCCAAGGGTTTCCAGTATTCTATTTGCATTAGAGAATGTGTAACTCTTTAGTGTGTGTAATTCAAAGGTTTTGAAATATAAACTGATATATTACCAATTTGAGAGATAACTTCACACAGAGGTTATTACAGAGGATTCACACGTATTTATTTCATTAGGTTTTTTGTCTAGAAATCGTCTAGATAAAGATCTTCAGTATTAGCATAATATTTCTTGAGATCAGACATCTAGCATATAGGTGTATAATTTTTACTACTACTATATAGAATCTATATGTTTTTATACCAGGTTGTATAATCTCCAAAAAGGGCATGTTTTAGCAGTCAGGCTATAGGGAGCGTAGAGACCAACATCGATCGACTAAATACCAACCTCGACAGGGTATACCATCCAGAGACCGACATCGGTAGCTAGAGACCAACATCAGCCGACTCAAGAATTGACATCGGTAGTAATCTAACTGACTATGGTAGTATCACCAACATCAGCAACTGTGTGTTTGAAACAACAACTAGAAAGTTGTACTAGCCGTACCAGATCTAGGGTTTGTAGAAAAATCAAGTTTTTTGGAGACAATATTTATATTATTTATTGCATGATAGAGATTCATTATTGTAATCATTTGAAGTGAATAATAAGATATTAGATTAGTCAGTTATAATTTCATACTGTTATTTATTATTTATTTGAAATTATTTTGCAAAAATTGCATTCTTCTTTATTTCATGCAAAAACACCAAAAAAATCAGAATACACAAAAAAATAGTCAAAAAAATTATTTAGTCCAAAATTTAGGGGAAACAGGGGTTTCTACAGTGGTATCAGAGCTAAATCCTACCATCCTAAGGGTTTAGCAATCATATGTAGCCACAAGAGTTAGGCCCACACAGGTATAACACACGTAGGAGAGCCTTACTTAACAGGCAACAAGGTTTGAGCAGACAGCCAAAAGACATGGCTAACAATATTGACAGGAACCATATTCCTCATAATACTAGGGATCCAGATAACATAGAGGTTTTACTTGCTCTTAGGGATCTATGAGTAGGGCAAAGGAAATCTAAGGAAGTATTAAATCAGTTGGCAGAAGCACTGTAGAGATTGGGTACTCCGAGGAGACTGTCACCACATTGTGATGATGACAAGAGTGATGCAAGATCACATAGAGCACTTAAGACTACTTCCCAGACAACAAACAGGCTTACTAGGCCTACCTTTGTGAGGCAGGAGGTCGAGGAGGTGATGACAAGTGAGGAGCATGAGGAGTTGTTTGTAGACACACTTATGGTAGTGAATGATGAGTGGGAGTTATTATCACCTGAGATTAAAGAGAGGATTACTTTTGACTGATTCATCACACAAAGGAGAGAGCATAATCGAGGTTGACAAAATTGGAGACCTAGACACCAAAATAATGATTTGAAGCATGCTACGAGTAGGCTCATATTAGTGATGTTTGATGATAGTGGCAAGGTCATAGTGTAGGCCTAGATTAGTAAGCTAGACACATTTCTCACATTGCATCTAATGGCTGAGAGAGATGATATCAAATATGTGACACTACATCTTGAGGGGGTAGCTCATGATTGGTGGCACCACGGGATGGTGACACTCTAACATGATAGATCACATCTTATCATGTGTTTATGGATAGGCTGGTGGAGCATTTTGATAAGAAGGATCTAGAATCCTATTTTAGAGAGTTAGCTCAGTTGTGCCAGAGTTGCAGTCTAGAGTCTTACATTGGTGACTTTTAGAAGTTATCAGTTATGGTTCCTAACATTTTAGAGAGCTAACTTGTAGTGTTCTTCATGGAGGGATTGATAGAACCATTGAGAGGTTGGATCAAAGGCTTTTATCCTCCTTTGTTATAGGTAGCTATGAAGAAGGCACATAGTATGGAGATGGCAGCCCCATCCAATAAATTCACCTCCAGAGGTACTTCTTCATTTAGGGACAATAAGGGCTTCAATGAAAATAGAGAGAGATTAGATTTTGACAAAGATAAATTAGGTGTTAAGAATGATTCAAAGGCCAATCCAACAGCACCACTTTTGGATTGAGAGGGTCTTAACAATCTACATAGGAAGAAGCTTTGCTTCTACTATAAAGGTCCCTATGATGCCAATCATGATTGTCCTTTGAGGCCTAAGGGCAAGGCAAATCGAGTGATGTGGGTTTATTATGAGTATTCAGAATTAGAAGATTTTGAATGGTAGGAGAGTTCTAAGGAGTCAGATGCAGAGGCTTCAGAGCCTAAGGTAGAGGTAGATTCAGAGCTTCAGATACAGAAGGCATGCCTATCTAGCATTTAGCTAGATGGTTCATTCAAACTCCATGGAGTTTTGGTAAGACAAAGGGTCATCACCCTTCTTGACACAGGGGCCACACATAATTTTATTGATGCTAGATTTGTGGAGAAGTGTGGACTCACTACCAAGGATTTTGAGGGCATTAGAATTAAGGTGGCCAACGGTTACACTCTTAGGTGTGAGCAGATGATTAGAGACCTCCCATTGCACTTGAACAACTATGAGTTTAAGGCTGATTATTATGTGGTGAACATGGGGGATATAGATTTGGTCTTGGGCATGAAGTGGATTCATTCCCTTGAGGAAGTCACTCTTCATCTCAAGGACATGGAGGTTCATTTTGATGTTATTGGGAACACACATATTCTTAAGGCAATATGGGGTAGCAACATCAAATATATGTTTTTTCATCAGATGGAGAGGTTCATACGACACGACATGGTAGAGCGGGCTGCTGAGTACACATTGGCACCAATACAGGAGAGACATGTGGATGAGCTTTGTCTTGAGGTGAGTTCAGTTTAGGAGTTAGCACATGTGGCAGGGACTTAGCTTTCTTTTACAGTCAGGTCACATGTTGATGATGATATGAGTATGTCTAGCATTCACACTCTAGATTCAAAGATTGTAGTGGGTACAGGAGATAGGTGCATGAAGTCAGTCGGTATTGTTCACATTACTCAGGTGAGGAGTTTACTTGAGTTGCCATTTGATTTATGTTCATGGATTGGATGTTGGGATACTTATCTTGGTACTTGGGATGATTTGACACCATGGGATGAGAGTTGTGATAGACACGGCATGGTGATAGGTGATAGGGTTGATAGTTTGTCAGTGCATGACTTAGAGTAGGAGTTGATGGCAAGCAAATGTGGTTTGTGTTGTTGCTATCTAATATGTGATGTCTCTTCATTTTCAGTGATGTCAATTGTTTATGTGTTGAGTGCAGTGTCTCAGTTGCTGATTTTTGTACTGTTGATGCTGATGATTTCTTCATAGGGGTTGATTGGTGACATAAGGGACATTACACAACCTTTTCCTTGGGATCTAGGTGGAGTGATGTTAACTTTGTTGTTGAGATTGCTTGGGAACAAGCAATTTTAGGGAGGACGGACTATAATGTCCCCTTTTTAGCATGATCTTGTTTTATGATGATTAGCCTATTATGTGACCTTCATAGGCTGATAGGATGGATAGAGGGTCTTGATGGAGATTGGCTTGGCTTCGACTAGTAGAATTTTTCTAGTCGGCTTTCGTTCGGGCTCTTTCAGACATGTATTGAGGGAGATATTAATATTTGATTGATTTAATTAAATATTAATTATTTGGCCTATTTTTAATTATGGAACCCTAATTCTTAATTATAAAACCCTAATTAGGGCAAAGCGCACCTTTTAGAGGATATAAGGGTTTCTCAATGGAGGTAGTGCCATATTATTGATAATTATTGATGTTGAAGACAATTTTTGCTAAGTATTTTTTGAGAAGACTGAGCTAAGGGTTTCCAGTATTCTATCTACATTAGAGAATGTGTAACTCTTCAGTGCATGCAATTCAGAGGTTGTGAAATATCAGCTAATCTATTACCAATTTGAGAGATAGCTTCACATAGAGGTTATTACAGAGGATTCACAGGTATTTATTTCATTAGGTTTTTTGTCCAGAAATCATCTAGATAAAGATCTTCAATATTAGCGTAATATTTCTTGAGATCAGACGTCTAGCATATAGGCGTATAATTTTTACTACTGCTATATGAAATCTGTATGGGTTTTGTACTAGGCTATATAGTCTCAAAAAAGGGTGTGTTTTAGTAGTCAGGCTACAGGGAGCACAGAGACTGACATCAGCAGCTCAGAGACTGACATCGGCCGACTGAATACTGACCTCGACAGGGTATACTATCCAGAGACCGATGTCAGTAGCCAGAGACCAACATTGGCTAACTCAAGAATTGACATCAGTAGTAATCTGACTGACTACCATAGTATCACCAATGTTGGCAACTGTGTGCTCAAAATAGCAACTAGAAATCCGTACCAGCTGTACCAGATCTAGGGTTTATAGAAAAATCAAGTTTTTTGGAGACAATTCCTATATTATTTGTTGCATGATAAAGATTCATTATTGTAATCATTTGAAGTGAAAAATAAGATATTAGATTAGTCAGTTATAAGTTTATACTGCTATTTATTATTTATTTGAAATTATTTTACAAAAATCACATTCTTCTTTATTTCATGCAAAAACACCAAAAAAATCAAAATACACAAAAAAATAGTCAAAAAATTTATTTAGTCCAGAATTCAGGGGAAACAGGGGTTTCTATATTCCTGATCTAACTCCATTATTATGGGTGGGGTTGGAGGTGGTATAACTTTCCCTGAACATAAGTGAACTTCATTGATGTTCACCATATATGTCGAGTACTAGACAAGTTCATTACTAAATATTGGTTGAACTAGCTTATTTGTAGGGTTCTACATAGGTTGGGTAGGGATCTAAGTAGGCTTGGGTGAAAATTATGTATTATACATAAGATTAGTAGGTTATTGTTGATTTTGTAGAGGGAATCCTCCCTGATGGTTTCCCCAGGGCTGATTGGGTCTCCAAGGTTGTTTCCACTAGTTTGTGAAAGGTGGGCCTTGGGATGTTTTCCAAGATTATATCTGAGGTAGGGATACATTTTATGGAGACTATTAGGAGATGGTGGGGTAGCTTGTTTAAGCTAGTTGCTAGTTGGAATTAGGAGGTGGGACATTAATCCATGGACTAATACAATTGGGAGTAGTATTTACAAATTATGAAAAGGAGGTAGAATTTGTAAAAAGTGGATTTTGTTCCATACCTAGATAATGTGGTCATTAAACCCATGAATTTATTTATGAAACAAGAAAACCTAGTCCCCATCTCCTCCTACAACATATATCTCTACTATTTCTAGTTCTTTAGTTGTGATGTTAGCTACTTTAGCCTAAACTTTGTGACACCTATATCTATTTTTTCCTTCTTATAATTTGGATAATAGATGGTAAAAACTTGATCCAAGGCTACTTGATTTTGCCTTGACTGTAGGTTATCTAGTTGGGTGGCCAAGTGACTAATGATATTCTTTTTCATGTCTTGTAACAAGTTACTAATTTTATATTTTGATAGGTCACTTACAACTACCAATGGAAGCTTGCTACCCCTGACTTTGTTTATGGTAGACCTAGAATAATTCTTGCTCAAATCCTTGATGTCTACAAATGGAAGCTAGGAGATATCTCCCCCACTCATTATGTCTAAGGCTTCTAGAAAATCTTCCCAGACTCCTTTCAGGGAGATGAGTTTTAGAATTTCCTCTTCTAGTGCACTTTATTTGAATTTTTGTACACTGAACATGAACCATTCAACATAGTCTTCCAAATATTCATCCCCTTTTTGAGTCATCCTAAAGATATCATTTATTCTATAGTTTATTCCTTATCCATATTCTTGATACTTATCTAGAAATCTCTTTTTCATGTCTTCCTAAGTATGGATTGAATTATTACCAAGTCCCATAAACCAACAACGTGTCAGGTCTTTGATGGTGGCTAGAAAAAGTTTCAATTTCTTTGCATTCTACCTATAGTCATATATTTTATAGAGGATATAAAATTCAAACAAAAAGGTATTTGAGTCTTCTAATAATGTACCTCTAAAATTGGGTAAGAATGAGGGTGGGATATTTTTTATTTGTGTTATGCTTGTTGCATTTGGAAAAGGAAATTCAAAAGTAACTATGTCTAAAGTCTTGTTGTCATCTACTCCTTTGTTCATGATGGCTTTTCTTATGATATGGATACCAAAGGTTCTCAAGATCACATCTTCAAATTTTGTATCAGTCCCTTTGTTAGAATCATAGTAAACATTTATCTACTAATCCAGTCTTTATATCAGATGAGAAATCCAAATATTCTCCTTAGCTTTCTTTGATTTGTTCAAGAAATCCTTGTTAGAATGTTGATCTGATGTTACTTTCTAGAGTGTTTGGTTTGTGAAGTTCTTCTCCCTCATTTCTCCTTACTAACTTGGCTAATGCTTCCTCCACTTTTGTTTCCTTTTTCAAATCTAATAGTACTTCTTTTTAAAGCTACTTCTTTCAGTTTGTAGTGTTTCCTTCTTCAAAATCCCTCTAGTTTATGGTATATTTTTCAATAGGATTCTTAGTTGTTGTAGGTATTTATGGTTCTTTCTTGGTAGTAACTTGTGGTTTGTTTGGAAAGAATCTTCTTGAGAATCTCTTTCTCTCTACATAAATGTTGTGCCACACATTTTATTTATCATGTCCCTTCCTACATAGGATTAGTGTTTTTTGTGTTCCAGGGGGTTATTTTAGAATAAGCAAAAAGTACAATAGAGGAGTGAAAAAATAAAAAATGACTAGAATTGATATTTTAATTCTATAAATTAGTAAAGTTTTCCACTGAAAATGGGAAAATTTATCTAAAAAGCATAAAATTAAAGCAAGAAAATTAAAGGCAATTTTTGAGGAAAATAAATTACTTTTGCAGGAAAGTAAATTCTAAAAAAAACATGAACTAAGTAAATTATAAGATTGCAAAGAGGAATTCAATATTGTGTACTATCAACATCCAAAGACTTAGACATCTAGCATAAGACACCACAATGTCCACACTCAACTTGCCCAAATGAGTAGGATTGTGTATTAAAATTTTTACACCATCAACATCTGGGAACTTAGACATCTGACATAAGACACTATAGTGTCCTCACTCAACTTGCCCAATTGGGTAGGATAGTGCATTAATCAATCTTAAAAAGCAATAATTATTCTATAAAAAAATAATTGACACCCTCCATGGCAATGACACCAAAATGTTGTGTAAACTTATTACCTAGTTAATAGTAGATTCTTGAGTCTAATTAAATTTAATTGTCAACCTAGAGTGCATATGCTTTTCAAGTATGTCAATACTATATATGTATTATTGAATCATAGATTAACTTGTTTTACTAATTGTAGTATAATGAAATTTTATTGAACTCACCTGATAGTTATACTATGAAACTATTATAATAGAAATATAAAAATACTGCATGCCTATGAATCACATATGCATCAAACTTTATATAATCAAACTAATAATGAAATCAACTTACACAACACACTTAACTAAGGAGGGTTAGGATATTCACTATAAATATTTATGAGAGGGCCCTTCCTCATTTACAATTGAGTTCTAATCCTTCTCTAAGAGATTTTTAAAAGCTTAATATATAATCAACCTTGTCATTACTCAGATCTCTAGCAATTAAAGATTACTATAGAAGATTAAAACATTCAAAATTCAATAACTTCTATAATTCTACTATTATTTTATCATCTCTCCAACTCCTAATTTGATCTAGGTTTTGACATTAAATATAGAAGGTGTTTTATTATCTATTAACCAAAAACACTAAACTAGGGAGAAATACAAATACATAGGAACTACCTTAGTCAACCTTAAGGTGGTTAGTAACTGAAGTTACTTATTTTAGGCCTGACTGGGTTAAAGATAATGTATACTTTTTTTTAATTTTACTTCTTTTTATTTCCTTATTTTCCTTCTCTTTTTCATTTTTGTAGAACATCCAAGTTTTCTTGTATGTGGGGAGTTATAAAATAGCTATGGTCCTTTCTAATCATTCATTTGGTTCCCAAGGTAGCTGAATGTGTCCTTAAGATCTAATCACAACAATGGTTCTATTCTGTGTGGTGACTATGAACAACCTATATGTGGAAGCCTATAGTTACTATGGGCAATCTATAGTGGCTATGGGCAACCTATATGTGGAAGCTTACAGTTGTTGTGGGCACCCTGATGTGGCTATGGGTAACTTGTAGTTGGAAGCCTACAGTTGCTATGGGTAGCCTATAAGTGTTATGCCCAAACAAGATTTTGTAGCCTTATGTTACCCTTCAAGTGTTCATTAAATAAATTTATGCAAGTATAATCTAATAAAAAAAAATCATCATTAATTCATAACACACACACACACACACACACACACACACACACACACACATTAATGCACACACAAAATCATAAATTCATTCATTTATACAAGTCATGGATGGTTATGAGGATTTACATATAAAAAGATATATACCAGGTATGGATGAGACTATAAAATAGAGCAATTGGTGGCCTCATTAGTGGTCATATTCAAATTTTATGTGGCATATATCTATGGCCTTGGAAATCAAGGTGATCTTAAAATTAGGTTTAACTATAGAGGAAGGTTAATTGGATTGAATTGGTGTATCTTTACTATTATTGATGGGAAGAGGATTAGTAGAATAATTAGTGTGATAGGAGGTATATAAGGTTACATAAGTTCCAAATATGTGAGGGTTAATATTTTTTCAGCCATCCAAGGAGTATTAATAGGTGGAAAATTAACTAGAGGTACATGAACTTTAGGCTCTAACTCAAAATTAGTGGAAATGGTATGAACATCATGGTTAAAAGCATGTATTTGGGCTAAAGTTTTCTAATTATGTTGAACATCTAAGTCTCATGATTGATCTTGGGCCATGATTTAGTTATTATCATAAGTTCGATAAATAGTACGTGTTTATGACTAGGAGGGAACTTTAGAAGTTGAAATGCCTAAATCATTAAATTTATGCAATGACATAATTAAAGGATATTGGAATAATTTATCTACTCTATAATCATTACATGTGAAATAATCTTATGTATAATATGTTTCAAGGGTATTGCATGGAGGAGAAAAATTGATGATCTCATTGATAAGATGGATTATATGATCATAAGGTAATAGGGAGGGAGGTAGCCACTCCAAGATGTAAGAAGGTAGTTTGGTAATATTACATGTATATTCTAAGTCATTGGGCTCATCATCGTCAGAATAAATAATAGTGACATGTAAATTAGGATTTATATTAAAGAATTTAGGTAAAGGGGAACTATCAATCTTTAGATAAAAAATGATGATCTCATCGATAAGAGGGATGGTATGATCACAAGGTAATAGGGAGGGAGGTAGCCATTCCAAGATGTAAGAAGGTATTTTGGTAATATTACATGTATCTTTTAAGTCATTGGGTTCATCATCATTAGAATCAATAAGAGTGTCATGTAAATTAGGATTTATATTAATGAATTTAGGTAAAGGGGCACTATGAATCTTCAAAATAGTGGGAATCTGATATTGAGATTTAGAATTAGGAAGCTGAATACTCCAAGGGTTAAGATCGGTCTCATGTTTATACCATCTACCATTATGAAGGAAATTGATACATTAGTTGTCAAAAGAGGTGATATCCCTCATGCAATGATTCCATAGGTGACCTAGGAGTATATTTTAATATAATGGTAAATCATGGACCATAAACTTAGTATGCATAGTTTTGGGTCCAATAATAAGAGGGATCCAAACACAACCAAATATATTTGATTGGTTTTGTCAAATCCATGGTAAGTTACAAAAGTTTTTTTGAGATGATATTTGTTATATATGATTTATTGAATGAGATAAAGACATGTCACATTAATGCCTTACCCATCATCTATTAATACTTTACAAATGAGGTTGGTATTAATGGTTATTTTAATAAAGAGGGGTAGATCATCGACTCAAAAGAAGATTTCATCATTGATCATGTCTTATTCAAAGACTCTATGGAAGTTTTAAAACAAGGGCAAATGGATTCACTGGTATGAACTTTTGTTGGTTGAGGCTCATGAGAAGATGGTTCCTATTCTAAGGGAGATGGTTTTTCAATGTCTTGGAGTTGTTGCATTAGGAACTTGTGATTATAAGGAGATGTACAAACTAACTCCATGAGAGGAAATTTTCAAGGAATACAATTAAATTAATCTAATAATTTCCAAGTATTTTTGGAAGAATAATCATTAGAATGAGGCTTAGAATGTAAAATATGTTTAGGAGGAAACAAAGTGGTTGGAGTTTCAGAGCGAAGAAGTGGTTCCTCATTGATTTTTATAGATAAGTGTGTAGTATTAGTATCTTTAATAAGTTTCTCTTATAAATATGGTTTCTTTTGTTTGGTGATGGTATCATTATGGGATGTTTTGTATTTATAATTAACCTTAGCTACATTTACATATTGGGAATTGGTATAGTATTGATCATAATCAATGCTAATCATATAGATTATCCTTGTTTTCTTGTTGACAGTTAGATGTAGAGAAATATTTTGGCTTGTTAAAAGAAGAAGCTTTGGAAGCCTATTTATTTTTATAAGCATAAATGTATTGTTTATGATGAATTTTTATCATGTCATCATGACTTAATGAATCACCAAGAATAAAAGAAATGAAAATTTTGGTAATCCCTCAACATGTTTAATGGGAATGACCTATATCAATATGGGATCAACAAAATTTATTAGGATCATACCATTTAGGGGGATTATTAGGTTAGACATATAGTTTAAAGGGAATTAAAAATTATTTCATTTGTTACATAGTTAATAGCATATGATAAGGTTGGGGTTTGTCTATTTTTATTACTCCTAGTTTGGGTTGAGGATTATTACTAGTTATCACATTAGTTGAATGTTGAAAAGATCCCTTAATAATTTTATTATTATGTCTGAATTATTTCATTAAGAATCCTTGATGCTTAGCTTGGTAAGAGTCTCATTTAAAGTTTGGGGAGTGAAAGTTCAAACCTTGTATTGGAATTAAGGTATTAATGTTATAATATAGAGTTTAAACAAGTTATCATCAGCCCTGTTGTGATCAACCTTATGAACCAAAGATTTCAATTGTTTGATAAAATCATGAGCTAATTTAGTAAGGGATTGCTTAACATTGATGAAATGACTAAAGCAATTTTTGTTAAGATCATTATGTTGTAATTATTTAACTAGAGGATTGACTAAATCTTCTAGTTACCATATACAATATTGGGAAAGTTGATTATACCATTATAATACATCACTAAAAGGTTACAACTAAATTTTTATTTGTGGTGAAAGTATTAGTTTGGATCCACACTTTGTAAAGATTACCAAATGCCTTAATAAAATATGTAGGGTCTTTAGTCCCATCATATTTAATATTTGGAGATGTATTACCAATATAAATAAAAATAATAAAAGGGGATAAAGGATGATTTTGGATGTGTTGAAACATCTTATTTTATATGATAGGTTAGGGGATGACACTACCTGTGACATCTCTCAGTGGTGGAGGAATAAATTTTTGATTATTTTGAGGAAGAATAATAAGAAGTTGATTAGCCATGTTGATCAAATGATGTTTTAGTTGCATCATTAGGGAGGTGTTATATGTTTACATTATGTTCATTTGTTGCACTATATATGAAAAAATATGTGTTATATCAATTGGTGGGTTAGTATTTTTAGGAGGATTCCCAAATTGGTATTAGGGGGAGGGTTGTTAGGTGGTATATTCCTTGTAGGGTTATTGGATAGGTTTGTGTCAATAACCACCATATAATGGTGAGATATTTCAATATGGAAATTGTCTTAATAAGTATTAAAAGGATATTATCCACCAGTCTCATCGGTTTAAGTGAGTTGAACCACATTTAAATTGAAAGATGAGGGAGGATAAGAGGTGATCAAAGAGTGAGGATCCTCTTGGGAAGTAAAGGTAAGAATAAAAGATTATCCCATATAAAATCTAAATAGATTCAGGTTATCCAAAAATATTCTAATAGGGGATTTCATGATGCTTAAAGGAAGAATGTGATATCAAAAAATAAGAATGAAAAATAGAAACAAAGTTAGCCATATAGAAAATAGTGTCAACCAACTAGTATAGTGTTGATTACCCTAACTAATATGGGTGTGTAAAAAGTGTAAAAATTAAAGGATGGTCATTGGAAGGTGGACAAAGGGTGTGTAGATGGAAAAATGACATGGGAACAGTATGATGGAAAAGATAGAATGGTGTCATGACTAGGGATATAAGTGTGGGGTGAGACATCATCATGTGGGTTAAAGTGTGAGTTGAGAGGTATTAATGAATGACATGTTAATGATTTAATATGATTTTCAATATCATACATGTCAAAGAGAAAACTAGTTTGAATAACTTGGTAATCTGAAAAACTACCTAATTAATTTATGTTTTTACTTTAAACATATAAAAAACTAAAATAAAAGGTGAATTAATTAGTAAAACAAATAAAATTATTTGATTATGAAGAATAAATAATTAATTAAGGTGATAATACATGGAAAAAGTCTAGAATAAATTTGACTAGGTCACTATTATTATGCAGAATTAGTTTAGGTGATACTATATGTAAAAAGTATAAAATAGAGTCAACTAGGTTACTATTATTATACAAAATCAAGATATGGAAGAACACGTTCAAATAGGTTGAATATGTGTAGACACTCAAAAATCATGAAATGTATTTTTAGTTGTCGAAGTACCCCATGACCCCCATTTTATTATCTTAGACCATTTCCTAACCTTCTAACCACCAAACATAGGTTAAAATGACTAACCTTAGCCATTTTAAC